>QAXI01000442.1:215577-226410 GCA_004335615.1 Chloroidium sp. JM | reverse complement strand
GGGGGGGAAGGTCATTACTCAGGAGTTCAATGATGTAGCAAAAACGTTACACAGCGGCATTTTCGCTGATGTGATGCTTTTGCTGGCATCCCTCCTGCCGGTTGAAGGAAAGCCTGCACTCTGCGGATGAGTGATTGCCATGGTGCTTGTAAGTGCGAAGGATTTACCTGAAAGGGAGCAGGGAATTGCTGCGGGCGGCCTGTCTTGTTGCTCGGCAGCATACCCCTGGAGAAGTAGATTGCACAGTCATCTTGGTCTAAAATCACCTGCAATCGGTCGGGCCTGTGAAGACCTGAGATGCAGACTCAAAAGATTTGCAAGACATGTTGGGATCCTTTGCACCACAGGAATAGGTCACCAGGCAAGCTCAAGGCTCTGACCTGGGTGTGTAACAGACCCATCCGGCACCCAATTTGCAGCCTTCCCAACCTTGTCAAATCGTAACAAACATCCAACAATGTCGAGGGATTTCGCAAACAAATTGCGATAGACTTTTATGGATGATCAGAATGTGCGAAGTCTTCATCTGTGCTTGCTGCTGGAAGTGGGGTGTGGGTTGAGGGGTGAGGGAGAGGAGGGCTTGCTGACCTTCACCCTGTGGTGCAGCTCCACTGAGACGTCGTTTGTTTCCATAGCTGTACATGCTGTGCTGCACAAAAACGCGTCTAGGAAGGGTGACTGATAGGATTTTGGCTCGATTTCCAGCCCAAACAACGATCGATGATTGAGATTTTACCCTGATGATGACCACAGAATCTTGTCGCAAGACTTGTCAGAATCCATCAAGATCAAATGCAGAGGGGTCTGGAAGCAGACCTGTACATTGCATCCGGAGCAGATTTCAAGGCATGCACGCATCTATTGATGATTTCTGGATCTATGAGTGGTTCGTCCCCCTGGATGTTGATGACAATGTCAAACTCCATGCCTTCCTTCTCCAGCTTGCTTGCGGCTTCATGACACCTCTCTGTCCCTGCTGTCACACACAAGTGTCATCGACTCTCCTTGCTTCCCCTCCAACAATTAGAGCCAACGGAGTCATATGCCTCCGAATTTCCACCAATACTGACTGTAGGCGTACTATGATGTTCAATCTAGTAATTGCATGCTTTCGCAGCTGATTTGCAACCTTTGTAGCTGTAATGCCATGAATTGGCAAGGTGTGCTTGACTCCAATCATGCATTTCTTTACTGCGTCTAGGCAGCTTTCCAATCTACATTCGCAAATCAAATGCTGTATCTCTAAATTGCATATGAAAGGGCTGAAATTATCCTCCTCAGCTGTATAGAGAGCATCAGCTTTTCGGGCATTTGGGATGAAAACGGACCGTTCGGGCAATCAGCGCTGGTCATCACGACTTTGGCCCCCGCCTGTCGACACACCTTTGCAATCCTCTCGTCATCTGTGGCCACCACCACGGAATCCAAACTGGCAGCTTTCTTGGCCTGCAGTCATGGATAGGTTGGAGTCTTGCTGCAATGTACGCCAAGCCAAGTTGTGGTGGCATGCATGGCATCTGGCACATTCTGTAGGGTATACAACGTTCATTGAGAATGCCAGATTGTGTTGAGGACTGAAAACCTAAGTCTCCAATAATCTTACATGAAGTTTTTGAAATGAGGCCTGCAGATATTTGTACCACAAAAACTTTCCTCCCTCAACCCTCTTGGCGTCCCAAACAGCCCAGATCTCTTGTCAACAGATAGCAATCTGTACATGGACCTTGTCCCCACATCCTTTCGAGGCTCCCAGCGAAGAAGGTGAAGAATCACCTGCTCCCAGGTCCTCACAACCATGGGCTTCCCGAGGATATCGACCAGGGGCTTCCCTGGGAACCTTTGTGACTCATAGCGGGCGGGTATCACGCCCAACTGCATCCTTTCCACCATTCAGAGGTTTGTAATTATGAACTCATTCATGAGCAAGCTGGTAGCCGGGATCAAAGACTTGAACCAAGACTACTGTACGTGGCTGCACATCTCCAAGATGTGAAATAATTGGGGAAGTGCACCAAAATACCCCTGTGGAATTTAGCTCAAAGACCATATCGCATACAAGCACTTCTGCCAGGCTCATGCTTTGAACCTGTTTAAGATTCTCCTCTCAAGCAAAAACTTAAGCCACCAGCTCTCCTGAAAGCTTCTGGGACAGTGGGACAAAGTCACTCAGAGCTCACCACTCTGGCTCGTTTCTTTGGCAGAGTGCGCTTGTCTTTGGTGGCAAAAAGTGCAACAGCAGCGCCGAGAAGCATAGCAATGCCGAACTCTAGAACACACGAGGGTGCCCGACCAAGGTTGCCGCGCATCGGATCGTGCTGAGACTTCACTTTACCATATGTGCATGCATCACCAAGTCAATACCAAACTTGACTTTCTGCTTGTCGTATGTTCTGCTGTGCGATGCGCCCGACTGTGCACATCAAATAAAGCCCAAGCACCCCAACCCCCTTGATTTGAAATTGACCCTCCCTCTTTTTCTTTGCAATCTTTGACTGATTCTAAATCTTGAAAAGGCATCCGCAGGATGTAATGACAATAGCTCTGCTTGATGTTGTGGCATGAGGGACCATGATGTCATTAATAGGACAGGGCATTGCTAATTTAAAAATGCAAAGTGCAGTTCTCTAATCAGTCCTTCCAGCACACATCGCATATTCAGGAATTTCAATTCTGAAATCAAAAGCAAACCAATCGTTCAAGGCTGTGCAGGCAGCCGAAAGTCATAAAGAAATAAAATAGCTGCCAAGTCACCTTGGCACGCAGTATAATTTTGACATAGGGAGATAAGAAAGGCAATTAATCGTATTGCCCCTCTGTGGGCAATGTTTCACGCCAACAAAATTGCATCAGGGATAGCAACTCAAAACAGAAGAGGCATTTTTATGCTTAAGAAAGACAGTCTAGTTGGGCTCAGGCATGGGCAGCGTCCCGACGACTGGCTCTGTGAGGCTGTTGAGTGTGTCTGTGAGGAAATTCTTGAACATCAGGTATGCCTCTGCAGGCTTGTAGATTGGCACCTGCACACGGTTTGAGCTCAGGAAAGGTGCAAGTCCGAATTTCGCTGCACATTGACGGCGAGAGGGACATTCACATTCAGCTTGATGGGGTGCGTGAAGCAGTGGTCGTGTGTCGTATGGGATAGTAGCAGGCAGAGGCCCTATAAAAATCTGACTAGGCAAGGCAATGTCATGATTCAGCTTGTTTCAAACAGCCAATATCAAAATTCCAGCATGCTGGAGGTGGAATGTTCTCTTGATCTCCATGTCTGCTTTGGAATATTTGAGGCAATAAATCAGAAGGCGCAGCGACGAGGCTGACCTGGTGACCTGCTGCCCTGACGGTCATGTATGTCAGTGAGACGTTCTTGTTGCCGTACTGGGTGATGAATCCGGCAGTCTGGTCACCAAAGTTGAGGGGGTCTGGGATGTACCAGGTAGTCCAGTTGCCATTGTCCTTCAACCTGCAAATGTGCAGGAAGCGTCAGCGTGATATACAGCTGCATAACATCCTACCACTGAATCGCGAGTGCATGATGTCAGCCGCAGACAAGCCCTTTCATGGGACGTTACACCAAACCACCCCTTCTGCGTTTCTGGGTGGGGCGGATGGAGCAGGAAGGCACTGGAAGAACCTCCTAACTGGACTGCCACTTCTTCCCTCTCTGGCAAATCTGCTGTCATGGCCTTCTGTGGGATCACACAGCCACCCCCTCATTCTCAGCCATTGTCCACATTGGTGTGAAGAATGGAAGAATGAGATCATAGTCTGATAAGCTGTACCCGTAGGTGTTGCCCAGCAGGTAGGTCCATGTCTGGGAGCCTGGCCACGGCACACCCAGAATGCCATCATGGTCACCATTGTAGACAAGTGCCCTGACACCTGTTAAACGATAGGGTCTCTGAGTGCTCAATGCTCCGACACAGTTTGTGCAACCCTCGTTTTGGAAGAGATGTGGGAACACAGGACTCTTGCTTGCTAAATAAAGCAGGCTCTCAAGGTCAAGAGCTGATTGCCTTTTGTGGCAAGAGATTTGAAATTCAAATGAAGCTAAAATTTGACGTCATCACACTGATCCTCTGAGGAGGGGCGATGCCAGACATTTCAAGCAAAAGAGATTGCTGAGAAAGTACTTGCAGGATATGCCTGGGGCGTAGGCCCTCACCGCTCTCGATGTTGCTCTTGTGCAGGGGGATGATGTCAAAGATGTCGTAGTTGTAGGTGAGACGGGCGTTTCCGATGTAGAACACTCCTGCCGTCTCGGGCTGTGCAGCATGGATGGCTGTCCGTACACTCCTCGTGTTCAGCCAGAAGTCAACCGCCCTGCAAGAAAAGCACTGCAAGTGGGCAACAAGCCCAGGCTTTCCCGATCTTGTGCTGGTTAGCGAGCTCATTCCTAAGCAAGAATGCGTGTGCAGGTATCTTATCATCCATTATATTCCTACATGTCAGGGAGGTGTGAAAATGTCAGCCTATCATGCAAAGATGGCTGATTCCCTGAGAATTGTGATGGTAAGATTGACAGTGCATCGGGTGTACTCACTGCTGCACTTAGACTCCAGCGAATACGGCAAACAAAAGATGGTAACAATGGCCCATAGCATTCTGGCCTCCGCAATGTCAGCAAACACGATTTTCTACAAGCCTGCTGGAGCAGTGACACTGTATGAGGTAGTAGCGTGTACATGCTTTTTGAGCCAGAACAACCAACCTGTCGTCAGTGCGGGGGGAGTTGTCCTCTGCTCCATAGTACGGCTCGTTGAAGGGAATGTTTCTGGACCTAAGATCTGCCTTGACGCGGTTGTACCTGCAAAGCAATAAAGAGGTCATGGAGCTGCCAACATTGACAACTCCTGGAATCATTCGCTGTTTGTGAGCTGCATGCAACTTGCTGGAACCTCATGACTTGCATTTGTTTGAAGCTCTGCTCTTTCCTTTCTTAGGAACTTGAGACTGAATTCAACAATTCCAAGGGTAAACATCAGCTGAGACTGGCTCTTTTCAGGATCAGTGCTTTGTAATGTGCTATACTATTCTTGAAGGATTTTGTCAGTCCTGAATCCTGTACCCTAAAAGGAAATTTACTAGTATCAGAGAGCTATTTTAAGGAAGGGAAAGACTCACATAGCCACTTCAAAGCTTCCCATGGCGTAGAAAGGATCATAGATCATGTTGTAGCCGTACAGGTTGGCAGTCATGTCCAGGAACTGGTTGAACAAGTCAGTGCAAATTGTCTCTGCAATGGAAAGCATCCTTAGAAGCCTGCCTGCAGACCCATAATGAGATGCACGCCTGGATGCTCATATACAGCTTGACAGCAATTGAACATGCATCTGTGTTGGTGACCAGTCATGCAGGAAGTTCTGAGAAAAAGGTAATGTTGAAACGCAGGAAGCGGTACACCGAAATTGTCTACGCAGCAAAGAAAAGCCTCACGGTTGAATTTAAAGGTCTGGTAGTCAGCCGAAAGGGGATTGGTGGAGTAGGACGGTCCAGGCCTGGCAGCTATGTTGCAGTTGTTGTCTACAAACTTGGCGTACATCTCCAGAGGGATCAGGCTCAGGTAGGTGTAGATCTCAAACACTGCACAGGCAAGTATCTCAATTTCTAAAATATCATGTAGCAGCCACAGAGACGGCAAAATGGAGGATCGGAAGCATAATAGAGGACTTGCTCACTGTTGTGTTGGCCCTCCTTGAAAACGTTTTGCAATTACCAATATCTGGCATGACACAAAGAATAAATAAGCTTCGACGATTTCACTAGCAAAAACATGGAGGAAGGGCAATGAGATGACTCACTCCTGACATTGTCCAGCTGGTCCCTGCAACAATTATGGAAAGTTAGACAAGCATACTTGGGGGCAAATCCTGTTCAGTAAACAAAAACCTGTGTTGTCATTTGAAATGAAACAGGGCTGCAAAAAATGGGTCAATGAACTCACGCTGTGACGGCATTTCCGACCATGTAGCCCCTGATGTTGATGTAGGGCTTGGCTCCCTGCCTGTTCCTCTCCAAGGTCCTGTCTGTCAGCATGGTGATGTACTGCCCACCGTAGCTCTCTCCTGCGAACAGCGACTCCCAATTCAATATCGACGCCCAATCCATGGCAAGCCATGTGGAGAGTTCCAGCTCCTACCATCACAACTTTCGATCAGCTAAGAAATGGACATATGGCAAGTGTCCAACGTGACTCAGAGAGAAAGGCAGGCTAATGTTTCTTCACAGGCACATCCTACAAAATTCAAAATAGCAGCCTGAGCACCTGTAAGTGTCACGATTAACATTTTCAACTGAAGAGGATTTTTGTTATGCTTCTGTGCAGTCATTATGCTTGGGCAAAAATTCTGTATGAGAGGGTTGGTTTGGACCTCGACACTGGTGAATGCTTACCGGTGTAGAAGACATCGTGGTTCTGGAAGTAGGTATAGGTCTGGAACCACTGCCGTACTGTCTGTTCTAGGTCGAGCCTCTCCTGGGTGTCTGTGGTGTTGTAGTCAGCAGGGTTGGTGCTGTAGCTAAGTCCAGATCCGGCTGGGTTGTCTATGTACAGCATGTTGGCCACCTGTGCGTGCTTGCAGTGTCAAGATTTATATAATGATTCTCAGTACATAAGAAGACATGCCAATTCGCTATTCACTTGTCAATGCGCTGTATCCGTAGTAGAGCATGATGCACAAATACCGTACTGAGAGGTATTCTACGTGTGTGATCAACATGAAGTACATTTTAAAAGTCCTTCTGCGTCCCCAGGCGCCTAGTAATATGTAGACAAAGTAATATGGCATGCGCTTCAAAACACATTGACTTGAGAAGAGAATCACCAGGTTCCAGGAAAGGGGGTTCTTTGAGAGTGTGACTCCATCGGGGATGAGTGCCCCTTGGCTGGCCTTCTTGAAAGAAAGCGAGAATGTGTATGGGCCATGCTCCTCGGCAAAGCCTGAGTCATGAAAGCTATGTTCAGTACTTGTTTACTATCTATTGGCGGTGTGAGCGACAATTGGCATTCTGTCACAAATGGCAATCAAATCTACCTGCCAAATCAGCGCAGACTAGCTGGTCTGAGGTGCAACCAAGCAGGGACGAACTGTGAGACATCGAGGAAATGCTTACCGATGAAGCTCGAGTCGCCAGGGCCACCTACGCAGTGGACACTGCGTCAAAATCTGTGCATGCAAGGCAATTTTTTGAAAGGAATATCTCTTTGGCTGTGCAGCTTCTCACCGTTGACCCAGACAACCAGGGGATCCTTGGCAGGGTCACGCTGCGAGGTTGCCAGGTAGTAGTAGATGCGCTTCTGTGTCCCGTTCAATTGAATGTACCCTCCATATGATTCGCTGGAAAGGGGCCCATTCAAGCCCGGAAGGCTTGTGATCTGGTTGGCTGCAGGCCCATACTTAGGGCGATTTGAGCTGCTGGATTCTGCTGTGGCCTGAGCAGAAGCACCTACAGCAATATCAACCTGACCAGAAGCACCTACAGCAGTATCAACCTTGCATTTGCTATGCCGTGACTGAAAGGAACGGTGAGCATCGCTCCCTTCCCATATTCTCTCGATGTATCAGATGAAAGTACGTCATAAAAAAATCTTCCACGAGTAGGTAGGCGCCACGACAAGGGAGAATTTTCGTTCATCATTCAAAGAATCGGGATCATTGAATGCGCACGATGTTTGATGCGAATGCATTCACATCTTCCTACCGAGCGAACACAGGCTCGTTGATGCGAGGATCAAGGACGGCAGATCAGGAAGAGGCTCACCAATGACCAAGCAAGCGGCAAGGCCGGCAAGGAGCTGAGCTCTACACGCCGAGCGCTTCATTGTTCCTCAATTTATTTGTCAGAATCTTTTTGGCTCGCTTCTTGAGTTCGAATGATGACGAGCTGCCAGGCTGGCTTTTCCCTGCTCCTCAGTAATTGATGAGTAGTGGAACAGTTGCGCTGCTTCTTTAAACGGGTCGAAAAGGGTTAGACCATGCAGAGCCTGCTTGCTCGTTTTCAGGTCAACTGCAGGGCTCAAATTGGACAATTTCCACGGGGGACATGAGATTTCCAAGCAATTTCTCTTGATTACTAGATAGGCTTCCCTCACAATCATCGCTGTCGTCGTGCTGCAAACAGATCATGCATTTTAAATCTAAACCCGTGTGAAACCCTTCCCAAAGATTGCGCCAGGAGTCGCAACGCACTAACAAAAGAGTACACATAGGCCTAAAGACAACAACAAATAACATGCATAAAGACAAGAAGAAAGCTGGAAGCAGCGCTGGTGGATGTCGTGTTTAAAAAATGCCATGCACAGACTGAACCGCTCAGAGACCTTCCAGAAACGTTTCAACCTGCCGACAGAGCCCTCAACAACGCTAGAGCGTACAGCATCTGCCTCCTCGAGGTAACGTTCTCTGGGTCCAAGGGCATATCGTAATCGCATGCGTTAAGGTAAGGAAAGAGAAAGAATTCCACACCCCTTGGCGATATTGAGTTGCGAAACGGTTAAGGCAATGTGCTCAAGAGGACCATACAGGGTCAGCAAGATTTGAGGACCTCGTCCAGAAGGCCACTCCCAAAGGAATATTGGTTGGAAAGGCTGTAGACTGCAGGTGAATATGCGCAATATGACAACAGCTCTCAGAAGAGTCAGGCACACTCGGATTTTTGCATGATTGTGCAGGGGGAAGAGAAGGAAGCATTTTGGCCAGCAGCGGCTGCTGAGAGGTCTCTGGTGGATATCCCTTGCAGTATCTTCAGCCGTTCCTGCCTGGGCAGGTGAATAATTCTCTTCAAGATGACACTACTCAATCCTCTATTCGCGAGATCATCATCTGTGCTCTTGCGAGAAACAATGGGAGAAGTTTATCAGGGATCAATTCCTACATGGAAGCATCCATGCCCGCACTTTGATGTGGGAAGGTCTGCATTGCTCAATACAAAACGGCACAAAGGAATTGGAATGCATCCATTTGTTCTTTCAAGAATCTCTCTTGCCATGTGAGTCATTGCATTGCAATCTGTGGTCATTTACTGGCTTTGAACCTTACCGGTGAGAGTTATCATGATGTTTGGAATGGCAGCGTACGTCACAGACCTCAAGACAGCATGGAGTCAGATCGACGTCGCGATAAAGGTGAATTGCGTACTAACCCTCCCATCATCTGGAGGTCTGTAGAGCGCCAATGGCTAGAACACTGTTTGAACCCCCCATCTGATGTTTTGCCCTAACTGCCGTGGAACTTTCTTAGCTGTGGGGGCTTCAGCCTGCAAAAACACAGCCTCATATGACCTGAGCTAGAACAAAATATACATGCCTGAGCCCATGATGTTTTACTCCTGACAACAGAACTTTTGCGTGCGAATGATTGCAACGGACGAAGCGCCGTTCAGAGGTATAATTTGAACAGAGGTTGGGTCTCAGGACACGCTGGCATTCCCAAAACTACACAGAATACATGTACCCAAATCTGGAATGGAGATGGATTCTCAGGCAAGCTCCAGTTCGATTCCTCCAGGCAGCGTTGGAATCATGCAACATATGTTGTTCCTTCTATGCCCAACCTTGGCTACTGTCCATTCCTGTGAGCCTGTAGTGACAACTCAATAGGTCATAGAGGGCGTACTCTGTTATTTTGCATTGCAGCTTAGCTCCAGGAAGTCGAGCCAGCTTGACAGGGTCATAAGGCATCAAGCTCAGATACCCCTTGGAGCTCTTTGTTATGGAGTTTATTTTGTTCCGATGTAATAGACACCTACAGCTCAGGAAGGTGTTTCAGACTGTTGCTGACACAGGACAGAATGGGGACAGAGCAGAGTGGCTTTGCAAGGACGAATGCAGATGTGGTGTCTTGGCATCGCAGCATGGCAGTCTTGCAAAGACGCATAGCTGACCAAACACCAGTAGGGAGCGTTCACGTAAGCACCCCAACCCCTCCCCCTTTCCCATCTATACACCATTGGTGTCACTGTATCTCACCCCCTCTCACCGGTATTGTCCATTTTCCACACTGAGATACGAGTTTTGGAGTACGTTGCGGCATTTGTATGACTTGGTGATGCAGATCCGCTGATGGGCAGAACATCTGTTGGGGGAGGTGAAGGTAATATGGAAACACATCTGACACTGATTTCTAGGTGTTTGGCGACAGGTTTGAGACACCAATGATTGGCTTGAGAGTGCCTGCTGCTGCAGGACTCGACGCTGGAATTTGCGTTTCATAGCCCTGCCTTATCACGTAAGAACGCATACCCTGGCAAGTGCATATCGTCCATCCGTGAACATACAATGCTCCAAATGGGCTAGGTGATGCTGGCAAAATTCTGGTTGCATGTTTGCTTACGTGTGTGGTCCACAGGGGTAGGGGTCGGGGCTTCAAAGTTCTGTACCCCTAACATTAGAACCAAATGCTCTCACGTGCTGACAATGTGCACAGACGCATACGCACAGATGCAACCTATCCATCTGTGCTTGCCCCACACCCAGGCCCTTGCCTGCAGGGTCGCCCGCGCGGGAATGGAGGGCCGCGGCTGTGTCGGCCTACTTCTCCCTGGCCGCCTCCCTGTACTTTCTGGACTCCGTGCACATCGCAGTCGTCCTGTTCCAACTCAACCTGCTGGAGCTCTGCCTGGCCATCATGATAAAGCGGCTGGACGACGCACTGGAAAAGACTCTGGAGCAGCTCAGCGGAGTGCACATGGAGCTGGCAATGCTGGTGGGTCCCTGCTTCCACAACCCTGTCAGACCCTTATGACTGCAATTTGTTCTCTTCAAATGAAGCATTGGATCCGGGAGAAAATCTGGGCCTGGTGGGGGGCGGGAGGGAGGGAAGTGCAAGAGGGTTGGTG
>QAXI01000442.1:190678-201283 GCA_004335615.1 Chloroidium sp. JM | reverse complement strand
CCACACTTTCTCGATCTCGACTTTCCCACATCCACTTCATTTTTCGGCTTCCTAAAGCCCACAGCCAACCCCCTCACCCCCCTCCCTTCTCTCCCCATGGGCTTGCACACTCCCCCACATCGACACTCAGCTGTTTGATACATGGGGATCTGTGCTGCTGCTTGCTGCCTTCCAAATCATGTGCCGTATAAATCTCACATATCCTCATCATCCTTGTTCTTGATACAGGCTGTCCCTCTGCTGCGAGTCACTTCCGAGGATATTGTCAGTGAGATCATCTCCGACCCTTTTATCCAACCCAAGATTCATGCAATGCCATGCAAAGGGCCAGCATCGCATCCAATGCCAGCGCTGATCACAATCTCTCCCACATGCAGAGGAGGGAGTTCGGACACCCCATCCCCTCGCCTCCCAAAATAGGGGGCCTCCTGCCCATTCGACGGCCCTCCTGGGGCAGCAAGAACTCCAGCTACGAGCTCTCACTGCAGCACCAGAACCCCCCCAGCACCGTGGGATACTCCGTTTCCCCCGTGCTTGACAGCCTCGGCAGCAGCCTCTTCTCGTCATCAACCCCCAAAACGGGCCAGCTACCCCACCCCCTGCACCCCTCCCAGGCCTCCTCCCCCATGTGCCAACCCAGCAGCTCAGGTGACGCCTTTCGATGAGATGTGGGTGAATCGTTACTTTCCCTTCTGACAAGGAGTACAATGCAATCTGCCTTGCTTCATGAGCAATGCCACTGTTTCAAAGACCCCATATTTTGTATTAAGCAGCATGCTTGATGGGCTTAGCTGCTTTCTTGAAGTATGGGCTGTGAAGCAATTCTCACGTAGCTTTGCTTTATCCTCTCGCATGAAAGCTAGTCAGACCCTCACATTGCTATCCTGTGATCTGTAATGATCTTTTCTTTCCCAGGCACTCCCATTTCTTCCCAGCGCTTCTGAACCACCTCCCTATCCCAAGATGAATCCGCTCAGCAGACTCCTGTGGCAATCAAGTGTCTCCAGGCAATACAGACACAGCAAGCTCATCTCCTTACACCCCCCTCCCCCAACCCCCTCCCTGCCTGATGGCTGCAACAATACCAATGGGTGCAGGGAGTCGCAGCACGGACGGCAGCGTTCCCAGCCTGGCGGTGAACAGGCCCGGGGGGGCAGCCCCTCCCAGGATGACGGGCCCTGGGGGGCCCCAATCGGCCGGGGGCGAGGCAGAGACGGACGGGGACTTGCTGCCTTTCGCGATCGACCGCGAGCCCTCGGTGACCTCCCCTTGCCGGCCCAGCTTCCCGCACGAGGAGCTGGGGATGGAGGCGCTTTCGGAAACAGACCCCTCTATGTCAGGTGACTCTCTTGTATTTCTGTGGCAATGCCGAGTCCCACAAGCAGACGACAGCTGCCTATTGATTGGGGTCTGAAAGTTTGCAAGCATTCTGGCCAAAAGAGAATGCACCCCCTTCATTTCAGATGTCCCTTCCGAAAAATCCCATCATACCCTTGGCATTTCCTTCAGATAATTGCAGCCGGGCATGCTGGCAAATCCAGTTGTTTGTGAGGTGCCGCTCAGGCCATATGAGTCATTATTGTCCAGTTGTTGGTTTAAATGGAGTATCTCAGCACTGAGTGCATGTTATTGGGTGAGAATTTACTGTACGGTGAGCATGGTGATATGGATGGTTGAGGTGGAGGGATATGCTGTTCGTTCCATGCCATGAATTGCCAGTCGTTTCATGCTGTGTTGCCATTGAAGCGACATCCAATCCTGCAGGTCTTGAAACAGAAGCAGATGTGGCAGTGGGTGCATTTGTCCGCCTCATACAGGTGAGACCACCTGATGCCTTTTTTGCACTTGCTCGTTGCTGTAGTGATGACAGGGTAGTTTGCTTTGCATTGAGGAGAATATGAAGTGCGTATTTCAGACTTGCCTTTTCTTGCAAGCCGAGACCGCCGTCACGAGAGACTCCCTTGGGAAACCCGATACCCATCGATTTTAGGACTTCCAAGCAATACTGGTATCTGCGAAGCTTGCTGGCACCACATACAGTACACTCTCATCCAGGGACAACCCCTCACCCCCAGATCACAATGGTCACTCCGAAGGGAGGATTCCCAGAGGGAAGAAATGGATGGCAGCCCGCACCCCAGATTTCTACGGTCACTCAGAAGGGGCAAACGTCGCTTGTATGGTGGACACTTGCTTGAGACTGAAACTGAAATGCAGGATGCCCCCAGCCTGCACCAGGACTCGGCCAGTGGCCTCCTGGGCGTCTCCAAGCGGCCGACTTCGGCCTCACCCCCCGGCGAGATGTCGCTGCGGGCAGGCATCGACCAGCTGGCCCGCTTGCGGCTGCAGCTCAGCCAGATGCAGGCAGGGGACCCCCCCAGGCAAAAGCCCTGATGATCGTCGCTGTTTATAAAACGGTCAGGATGTATTGCAGTTTTCGTGCCAGCAGCTCAGCCAGGTGCAGGCAGGGGAACCTGCTAGTCAGAAGTTTCTCTTGACCGCCGACATGTATAACATAGGCAGAATGTATGGCAATGTAGAGGTGTTAAAAAAGTACAGATTGTTTGGATGTGCAATCATTTTGTCAAGTCTTGGATTAGTCCAGTGGGGCCCAAATGGGCGTCGGGGACGTGACAAGCTTGATAGGAGGAATTGGCTGACCTTGATTGCTTCACAGAACGTTGAGTCTACCGATATTGTGTGTATTGCCATTAACACTTCCGATCATCTCCCATCATAGTTGGAAGTGCTATGAGTTGGTAGCATTGAATGCCCCGCAAGTGTTTTGCAATGTCTGCAGGCATGTGCCTTTGTGTGGAATATATGCTGACTTCTTGGAGAGTGTGAACGACAAGTCCAATGAATGGTCTCACAGGACTGAGCAGTGCTTCAGCCTGACTTGGAGGAAAGTGAAAGAATTTACAACTCGCCAGCACAGCATCATGTGTTGTACATTGTTCTCAGTACAAACAGACTTCTGGCCAGCTTTCAAACACCCCAATCTTTGGATGTCTTGTCTGCAATCTATGTCTCATTGAACTTCCAGTCAAGTCTTCACAATGTAAAATACAAAGCTTTTTGCAAATGTCAGATCCACGATTGACCAATCTTCCTCTCATGGGTTTGCCATTTGGCAATGTCTCCTCATATACATGCTGTTCCAGAAAATGAAATTGCTCCATTCAATGCAGTTTTTGCCTTGCCTTCCAGGCATGATTCACCTACAGACTGGGTTCTTCCTATCCCTTGCCAGATCCATGCATTCCAAAACTTCCCCCACATCAGGATTGTAGGGACTGCTCCCGAGGTCACGGGAGGGCCAAGGGGGGGTCTTGGTTGTCTTGTTCAGAATCCAAGTCTGCCAGCCGAGAGATGGGAAGAGACAGGTGCTTTTGGATGCGGCTGCCCACGCTCTGCTTTGCGATTTGTACAGCCTTCCACTGCAGAACTGGGCGGCACGTCGGCTCATACTGCACACATCAATCCATGTCATATGCTGGTCCCTTCACAAGAAATGTTGACACCATCCCATTGACATGTGTGTGGTGAGTATTCAGTACTGATCATTCGTCTGGATCACTACCTGTTCTCTTACTTTTGCAGAGAAACCTTGTTGATCAAACAATTCAGGAGGGTACATTTGCTCCTTTGTGGAAGAGCAGAGACGACGTAAATATTCACCTGTACACATCGCTCCAGCAGCAAGACTGCAGCCAAGACGTTGCCCCTTTGCAGCTCCAACAGGCCCCAAGCCTGCGCAAATTTCAATAGTTAATAAAATTGGTCCAGTGAAAGCCACAATGCAGGCATGGCTTTGAAATAAGGGGCCAGAAGAAGAGGCGAGAACAGTACACATGGTTTGCCCACTTGAAATCCCTTCTATCAAACCTGGCCATCTTGACAACAATCTACCAAAATGCATGGCGATCCGCCAAAGCTTTGCTGCATCAAAGGATTATGGAGGTCATTCCGGGCGTATCAGAATCTTTTGCATTGTGCAGAGCAGGGTGTACCTGCAGGATCTTGGCATCAGTGGGGTTGAGGGCCAATCCCTGCTGCAGGATGCGTCTGCACCTCTCGATGTTGTCCCCCTGCCCCTCTTCCATTGCCCTCTTCTCCATCTGCATGGCAAAGTCTGTGAGTCAGTCACCTGCTCGGAGGACATGCAATCCACTCATGTCGTGCGCTGCCACATTTCACAGGAAACCTTCACTTGTTTGCTCTGCAGATTTTGCCCGGCTTAAATTGCATTTGCACCTCCTCCCTCAGCCAGAGCCTTGTTTGCTTTCCAAGATATCCCATTAGCCTCTGTGCCCATGCTCTGTTCTTCCTCTCAAGACCCGTTTGTCTTCGAAATTTAGGTCAAGGCACGGTGTCCGGGTATACCATACCGCAATGTGAGCATACAGGGGAGGGGATCAGACCTGAGCCCACGAGACCCATGCCTTGCTGAAGTCAGGGATCACAGCGATGCAGGTTTGGAATGCTCTCCTCGCGGCTTTGTGGTTCTGCAAGTCAACTCTGTTCTTTCAGGACAGTCTCAATCACAGCCTTTGCCTAGGTGGGAGTAGCAGTGATGTCTTACATAACTCCACGAGAGATCCCATCATTTGCCGACGACAATTCTTTGGGTGGGAAGACAGGTTTGAATACGTAATAGCACCTGGTGCCTCGCAAATCGAAGAGCCTTCTCGTACAGGAATCGACAGCGATCCAGGTCTGAGCTCCCCTTCGCCAGACTGCCGCTTGGATTCGTCGCGAAATTATGACTCCTTGACAATCCTTGTCGGGTCGTGGGTAGCTGAGCAAACAACCGCATTTTCTCTTGATAAGTGCGGATGATGTCGCAGAATGAGTGGAGGGAAGATTATGGAGTGCATCAAATGGAACGTGGGAGGCCCACGCGCGGCACTCTGGTTTGGCACACTTCCAGGAAGGGCGTTGAGAGAGGGGGAGGGGTTTTGGACCTCAATTTCCCCCTCAATGGATGACCAATTTGTGAGGGAACCTTCGTTAAGTTTCTCGCTCACCTCATTGCAATGGGATAGCAGTCACAGCAAGCAATTTGCAAGATAGTGCTCATTAAAGCCATTCAACTGCAGAAATTTTGATGATGGAAAGGAAATGTTCACTGCTCAACACAGCCACCCAGGGGATGCTGGGGCCACAGCATCCCAAATACATGCATGCACTCAGTAAGAGGCTGGAAATATCAGTGCAGGTCCAAATAGCCCTGCAGGCTTTTGCCTGCCGCAGAGAATCACCACAGCCTCCCATCGTAATTAGTGTTGCGGTTGACTTTTACAGAGCCTTTGTCAGAACAAGTAGTAGCCAGTATGAGGGCTCCTGTAAAGGAGAGCCTTGTCATGCGGGCCTCATAGCTGGCCACCACTTTCTGATGAACTCTTGGTAAAAGTCAACTGTGACACTTAGACATGAACTGGGCATGCCATACTGGGGACACACCCGTCAGTGCTTGCGGCAGGTCTTCATGAAAACCAAACTTTCTGCCAGACTGTCCTGCTATGCAAAGCCTCTTTTGAGCATTGGAAAGAAGAAGAAGAAGAATTTACATTTTCCAGCATCCTCCACCTCAAAACCCCTACCCCTTTCCCCCAAAGATCTCCTTTCCTCTCATGTGACCCGTGACCGTGTCCCGAGGTCTGTTTGGATCGCTTCCAAAGCTCTCGGTACAACACTGCTTTCTTTCTTTTCCAGCATAGAACCAAATTGGTGCAGCCAACATGCCAGCCAACGACGGCACCAACGGGACCGCAACAGAGCAATACCCACCAAATGCAATGACAGAAGCAGTCAGCAAGTGGACGACAGCAGTCCCCAAAAATCATCACGTGTACGGGAAGAAAATGCTGGATTGCTCCAATGGTACACTTACTTTTCAACGTATTTTGGAAGCACAGGTCTGAGATACGAGCATACAGTGATCAGATACAGCGCATACGTGAGTGTTGTTGTGGCTTAACTCAGGCAATCAAAACCTGTATCCCCTTGGCATGCACCTAAGAAAGCTCGAGGCTTCGTTCAAGAGGTGAATTGCATCACGAGGGTATGCTCACCTCCCCCCCTCCGACATTGCACCCAGCAGGGAAAAGGAAAGCTCGAGCAAGCACGCGCCATGCCAAGGGCAAGTCATGGGTCGAGGTTCCATTGTGACAGGTAAATTTCCTTCTTGCAGAGGAGTGGAGGCTGCGGGTTGACCTTGCAGCTGCCTACCGGCAGTGCTACAGGCAGGGCCTGTGTGAGGGGGTCAACAACCACCTGACAGCCTCCATTCCAGGCACCGATGAGTTCCTCGTGTTTCCGTTTGGGCTTCTCTGGGCAGAGGTGGGGTTCTCTCGATGTCGCCTTGTCTTTATTTGGGTGACATCCTGTTCACAAATTCGCTCAGATCATTTTCTGACCGGCGGCCTGACAGAATTCATGAAAAGTTTCAAAAATTTCAAATTTCAGACATTATGTGATTGCCAGAGGAAAGAATTTGCTTGCAGCAAACGTCACATCTTTGCTCATGGGATCCCTCACAAAATCCTTCATTGCAAAGCAAGCTTTCAGCCTTGCAGAGATCGCGCAATCTTGAGGGAGGGTATCCCACCCCACTCCTCACACCAGAAGCGGAGATGGATTTCTCATTGCGATCATCCAGCTAGCGATGAGGTGGGCTTGGACGACATGACATGACCTCCAAGAATTGTCGCAGGTGACAGCTTCCAGCCTGCTGGTGGTGGATTCAGAAGGCAAAGTCTTGCGGGGGGAGGGTGCGCCAGAAGCCACTGCCTTCTACATCCATTCGGTCAGTCCTTGGGCGTTTCCCAAACAGACAGGACACAGAGTTTTGCTTTTGTCCCTCGCTGCACAAGGAGTTGTTGAATTTGCTTGAGCACTCTATCAAAGTAAGAACATGCATGTGGAGCAAGAAAGCAAGCACTTCTTCGCCACAGCAAACTTGCGGCGCTGCCAATATGACTTGCAAATTTTGTATGCATAATCAGTTGAGAAATTGCTGCAAACTGAAAGATCCATTCTTGCTCACATCTTTCAACTTGGATTTAAATGCTGACACCCGAATCAAAGAGACCCCATGCAGCGATTGCATCAACGTCACCCGCGCGGACATGCAATCATGCACACCCACCAGAGCCACTCTGCCGCAATTTGCGCCCTTGAAGATCCCAGCCTCTTCATGATCAACCAGAACTCGCTGCGTTTCTACAATGTGAGCACTCCAAACTCTGCTTCTTGTACAGCTTTTGGGCAGTGCTGACTGGAGATCTGGGCAGGATTACGACTTTGTGCATGACATAATGATCTTGAGAGGGATGGTTGGGGGTTTGAAGGCAATGCAAGGAGTGGAGCGTGCATTCTCAAAGCTGCCTCACTCACATTTGGGGTGTGTTGTGACTTTAAGAAAATTGCAGATTAAATAGACGGAGAACCTAGGACATAAATTGATGTCCGGGATTATCCGGGATCATCTGGGATCACATCAATTTTTTACATGAAATGATTTTTAAAATTGTCTTTCAAAATCGAATAAGGCTTTCTGTTTCTGACACATATAAAGTCAGGGTAGGGACAATTATCATGATCCACGCCTTTTCTCAGCTGGAGTACAAGGGAATGTGAGGGGAATGTTTCACGAGCCGTACCATACGCTCGCTAAACCGATGTGCTCAATACAGAATTGGCAATACAGGATTGGGTGAGCCACCCCTACAACGGGCTGGTGCTGGACAACTCCGAGGGGGACCAATTGGCCGACGTGATGGGCCACAAGCGCGTGCTCATGCACCAAAATCATGGTGTAATTGTATGTGCCGAGACCATTGCAGCCTGCTTCGACCTCTTGTACTACCTCGAGCGGGTATGCTGCTCTGCCCTGCACCTCTTGCTTGAATGCCCCTCCTCTTCTCTGTGCAGAGCATTTCAGGACAGTGCCCACTGGCTGTGTTAATTTTGGCCCTGGAGGTGAGGGGGGGAGCTGGTCAAAAGAAAATTTGTACCTACCTGGAGTGTGGCAGCGGTCCACTTCTGCACTTTCTCATTGCCAATTGACTCGGGTCATTACCTAATAAAGCATTTGAAAATTTAGCGGGCTGTCTGTTCTGAACCCATAATTGGAGGGAAGGGAGACACTGGAGCATTAGTAGATCAGTGCTTGTCCCACGGTGACAGGTGCAGTGTAGCAGGACGGATCAACAAGCAAATGGGAGGTTTGAACTTGCTGAGCTGATTGGGATCTGTGAGTGCAGGCAGCCAAGATTCAGGTCCTGGCTATGGCTACTGGAAAGCCACTTCATATTGTGGCTGACTCAGTGAGGCTCTCTTCCATGAGGATTCTCCACAACAGCCTGCTTCATATCCCTGTATTGTTCAGCAAGTTGTACATTGCAGAATCAGAGAATGGGCATGTCATTGTTGAGGTTTGGGTGATGAGTGCCGTCTCGTTTTTAAATTCCTGGCTCACAGCCTTCGATCAGTTACTTCACTGCATTTTCAATCGTTGATCTTCTCATCTAGCATGGTGCCCAAAACTTGTTGAAAGGTGGCTTCCCCGTCCAGGGTGACCATGCAAAATGGACACCAAGGAATACCGATTATCTGCAAACAGAGGAGAATATGCTGTTCTTCTTGGGCAGGGAAATAAACATGCGTAGGAAAAGGATATATAAAACATAGTGACCCTGTCTGCAGATTGCCAAGCAGTTCAAATCGACTCTGGAGTCTGGTGTGGGGAATGAATACGCTCGCTTGCACCTTGAGGCACTGAAAAGGGACATGCTCGCCAGTGAGCTTGACAAAGACTTCATCACCTGAGTGCTTTTTGAGGGCCCAGTAGAGTGAATGATTGCATTGCATTGTACCATGTACCAATAGCTTGTCAGTAGTGGCAAATTTGTAGATTAGCTCAGTCAAAGTGCTCTTGGATTGTAATCCAGCATAATCTGAGAATGGAACAATGAAACAGTTGAAATTTTTTGGCAAGGTGCAGCCTCTCCTTGAAAGAACAAGATCACTGTGTCGCTCACTGAAACAGCTGCTAGGTCTGCCTCAAGGGTGATGCTACCACAAAAGTAAAGAATGAGCGCCGGTTGAGGGTCTTGTGTGCTTGCAAGATACCGCGCAGATGTAATTTGGCTGTGATGCAGACTGTGTAATGAGGCCCTTCGCCTTCCAACCCTTGAGGAACTCCACATTTTCTGTCCAAACAGCTGAATGGGACACGTGCAATCAGATCTGGCAGGATGTTTGCTGTACAGCTGGCAAGCCTTATGGTGATTTCCAAAGCCAAGAAAATGCAAGCAACTACAATACACCATACACAGAGACAAGGCATCAATCCATATGTCCTGAGCATCTGAAATCCAAAACCTTTGCTCCAAACTCAACCAACCACTGGGCCCCTACCTGTGCATGATTCATGACTTCATAGGCATAGGCAATGGAGTCGATATCCCCAGATCTTGCAACCCAAAGACAGCCTCTAGCAGCATTGCACAGCAAGATTTGTTGACTGTCTAGATCATGCCAGCCAGAATTGCCTGGATGTTTACAAACCGCCTGGGCGTGGTCCTCCATGCCTTATGATGCCCTCATTCCGGGGCGGTGTATTTCTTCAGGGTCTTGAACACCTTGTGCAGCGCTCGCCTGTTGTTCTGCACATGTAGAGACATGTATGGTATTATTTCCTCTTGTGCTTCTCCTTGGAGGTAGGATATCAATAGCACGTTGAGCGGACTCTTTTCAGGGAGATGTATCTGTAATGGAGGCGCATTGCATCATAAATACGGGGTGGAGCACAGAACAGGATGGGAACAGCATTTCAGTCCTAAGGATAGGGCTTGTGGGTGCTGAAAGTGAAGAGTAGCTTGGCAAACACATGTAAGCCGTGGAGGGTCTGGAAAGCAGCAGATATCGAACGGAAGTGACAAGGGGGGAAGTAGGGTACAGGGAATTACCTGGGGATTGAGCTTGTATATGCTGAAGGTGAGGAACACAGCGAAGAGGGTGACCAGCCAGACGGGGGTGAGCAGCAGCGCCGCGAGGGGCTCGGCCCGGTGGAAGGAGACGATCGTGGCAGTGATGAACCCCAATTGGACTGCAGGAGAGGTAGGGATCGATAAGACACAGTGGGTGTTTGATGCATTTTGCATGTGCAGATCAGAACAAATGAAAGCAGCTAACTGCATGTACATGAACTGAAGTGAATGGCAGTCTCTATGATGCTGTATCATGTACATGGATCTGAATTGACTACCGTGGGTAGAGGAGCTTTACTGGTATCAATTCAGACGAGTGCACACGCATAAGCCTTGAAGTAACGAAATTTGTGGTCTAGCAGAACACCTAGCAGCCAGTACGATTGAGTGTTAGCCTATTTATCAAAGCGAAAAGATTGCGGGAAGATCTCCATGGAATTGGGTGCGGACCCGAGTTTTGCTCCAGGGCCAGTTCTACCATTCCAAACAAGGATGCTTTAGGCGGAAAAGCTGGGATAATATAGGGGAATGATGGAAGAAAGAGGCGGTCTGGGAAGGGGAACATAGGAGTGAGAGGGTTCTGGGGAGGGGGGGGGGGGATTGGGCA
>QAXI01000442.1:170177-180520 GCA_004335615.1 Chloroidium sp. JM | reverse complement strand
TCCCCCAGCTCTCCAAGCCAGGCAATCCTTGCCCCCTTCCTCAAGACCCGTTCCTTGGTGTCCCTCTCCACCGAATCAAAGTGGCGGCTTTCCCCACTGTCCCATATGTTTTGCTTGTGTTCTCACAGAGATATAAAGCATCTCCTTGCTGCTTTTTCCTTGCTGCTTTTTTGTTAAAGAGCTGGCGGCCGTGTACAGGGGGATCCACGCCACGGAGTTCTGGAGCAAAGGGTGGCCTCAGCGCCCGCCTTGGGTCCCCTCGCCCCGCCAGGCTGTCCAGTCTGGGACCCCTACCCCCCAAGGCTTCCCGTCTTCCTGCACTCCAGGCATGTTATACATCCATGAGGCGCTTTTGCCCCTTTCCCCCCCCCCCAATTCATCCAGAGGTGACCTGCAGCCCAAGTCCTCGTCTCTTGACACTATAAATCTTCTTCTCTTGGCACTACCTCTCGCCTTTTTGCTCACCAGAATCCAGAAACAGCAGAACATGCATCCTGTCTCCTCGCCCTGCATTGACTCACACCCTCTCATTGAGCAAGCCAATCTGCCACAACTTTACAGCTTGGCTCAATTCTCAGCGTTGTCCCCGTTCCCTGTGTCCGCTTGCCATCCAATTCCTCTTTCGAATACTCCCCCAGACCTACAACACCTTCAACATTCTGTGATGGTTGCAGCTAGGCGCGTTCTGCCTGAATTTCAGTGGCAGGGTGACTCACGCCTCTGTGAAGAACTTCCAGCTCGTCTCTGAGGAGGACCCCGAGAGAGTCATCCTGCAGTTTGGCAAGGCGCGCACTCACCTCCTTCCTGGTCCCTTTCCTTGGACCCACCTTCCCATGCATGTCTCCAGTGCTATTTCACAGCTTATTAAAACACTGCATCTCTGCTGTCCTTAGCAAACGAAAAGATCAATTTTTTCCATAGCCAACATCTTCTGTTTCCCATGATTGTGTGATCACAAAAGAAGTGTCCAAACAGGCATGGAATGGCACCAGCAGCCTACCAACCTCTTCACATCCTTACGAGGATAAATGTTGATTTGCAGATTGGCAAAGACAAGTTCAGCATGGATTTCCGGGAGCCCATGTCAGCGCTGCAGGCGTTTGGGGTGTGCCTGTCGTCCTTTGACAGCAAGTTGGCTTGTGAATGATATGATTGGCAGCAACACGGCCAACATCCGACTGATAATCTCACTTATTCGGGATCGCTTTTCTTGCTTATCCCTTTTCTAGACTCAATGTGTGTAGAACACATATAGGTGTACTTTCCTAGTGGTGAAGAGGGTGTGGACACTTGTCTAATGCATGACCTGATGGTGGCTAATAAGCATTCACTCATTGCCCACCTTTCCTTGGATTTTCTTCGATGACAAGGTCTATTGGATGCGTGCATCAGAGCAAGCAACATGGCATGCTTGCTTCCCTTTCTTGAGCATGCATCTACCAAGTGGTGGGTTGCAATCTTGTAAGAGAGCGAATTTCTGGGCTTTTGATCAGGGCAGTATTATCGTGTAGACCGACTACTGTGGGGGAATGATGAGCGAAAATTCCCCCAATGCATGTGCTTGGCATGGCACTTGTGCTGTTGATTGACAGCAGCGAAGCGATTGCTGCAGAATGGTCAAATATGAGGAGATATGTCACATTATCATTTCGAAGATTCTCCTGTCCCATATAATCAAGCAGCAACAAAGCACCCTGATTGAAATGTCAGTTCAAGATCATACAAATCTAGGCAAGGGAAACCCATCACCATGTTCAAGATATGGGATGCACAAAAAAGCGATTCATCGGATGCCACACTTCACAACCCAATTCATGTCCAAGACCATAGCATTGACCATAGCATTGTTGGTCAAATGAAAATAACTGTTACGTCTATCCCACACACATTGTACCAGACCTACACGGCATATTGTTCTGAATTAGCATCATACAAGCTATAAACCAGCACTGTTGACTCATACTGCCTGGTGCACAATAGAATTTCCAAATGTCCATGAAAGATCATTGAATGACCTTCATATTGATCAGCAATTTAGGCAACAGCATTGCTGGTCGACTACTGCAAGAAGCAGCTCCCTCGCCTCCCGGAATGATTCGACTCAGAATGCCTATGCACGCTGTCCAGCAAGAAAACGAGACTGACGAGTCAATGCCCAAAGTACATTGAAGTATAATATGAAATTGAGTCACCTACTTAGATCGGATGATCACCACAATAATTGTCAGCATGTTAACCAGGCATTCTGTATTTGCATGCACGGTTGCAAAAAAACTTGGCTATAATTGCAAATCCTGAAAAAATAAACTTGTCCCTAACTATACATTTAGTATCCCAAAGTCTGATGGCAAATCGGTGCCAGCTGATATCCACTAAGAGATCTTATTTCTGCGTCACCTGCCAGGTAGCCCCACAAGTTGATCTGAATGCCAGCAAAAGTTGCCAAAGATTAAAAAAGGGGTGCCACCATGCCGCCGATTGTTTTAGTGCTGGTTGCTGCACCGCATGTGCATTGCTACTGTTCATGTTTGGGTTTCATCTGCAAGCACAGCTTGGCATCATGATCAGAGGTTGAATTGAATGAGAGCATCCCTCACATCAGCCAATCTGACATGCTGAAAGGCAGAAACACAGTCAATTGGAGCAAGACACAGGGATTAATAAACGCAAACAGGGCAAGTTCATGTCATTATGCCAGAATTGCAGTTGAGTCTCAGGAGGATAATGGTGCCGAAATCTGAGGGCAGGCGAGGGTAAGATTGCCGAAATCTGAGGGCAGGCGTTAAGTCCTTCATAGTCGAGTGTGCTGATATTGTTGGCAGTCTGAGTATAAAGTTTTCTGCACACACACAAGTGCCTGCCTGGCACATAGACTCATCCTCTTGTACCTCAAAGGATTTTGGAAGAAAATATGTGCGAAGGGAGGTAGATGTGAAGATTTACCCATAGCTGATGCTCGTTTGCGTCCTTCACTCCCTTTCCCATCCCCAAACACCCCTTGTCGTCCCCATAGCAAATTTTGGTGACCTCCTTGTTGTAGGCAAACTGCTGCTCGTACTCTGCTTCTGTGTGGGGTAGGCTAGCAAAGGCCTTGTATGCGCCCTGAATGCCATCCTTCAGGAAGGCATCTGCTACTATCCGGAGGCCGGGCTTCCTCCAAGCCTGAAACATATGGCACCAATTCAAGGACTGGCCAGATTGAAGTTCTCTTTATAACAAACCCTTGACCATGCTGCTAGTTTGATTTAAGCAGAGTACCATTTCGAGGCCAAAAATTCAACTCCCTGATGTGTCTGCAGGATGAAAATATTCTCTGATGCGGTATGAGTACAATCTATCATTCTCGTTGCTTTCTCTTTGTTTGAGGAATACTCAGCACCTCTGTGATATTCTTAAGAAACCCCAATGTCATCCACCAAAATTCAAGTGAACGAATCTTATAGCCATGCCTTTGCAGCCATTATCAATTCATATCTGCTATGTCAGGTTGTCAGGGCATTAGACTCATAAGATTGGCACTCCCATGCAAAATCAGAACTACCGGATGTTCCCCTCCCATCGTTCATCTTGGAGGACTCACCACAAATTGCATGATCTTCACTCCATGGAAAGTCATCAGCTCAGCATATTGTGGCAACTGGACTCCAACTGCAAAGCAATATTTGTGAATTTCAAACACACAAATTGCCATGACAATCAACAAATTCAATGCAGGCAGGTACCATTTCCATCGCGGTAAACTGTGTACTCTCACCTGTATCGCTGCAGTCCTCCCAGTAGTTGTACTTCAAGCATGGGAAGAAACAAACTTCATGCTTGCCTCCCTGGACTGAGCGGCAATTGATGCCATCGTTTGTGGCTGCCGTTGAAATGCTGGGTATGAGAGGGTCCTTGTGCCTGCAAAGGAATTGAAGGCATTCATTGGCGGTCTCTTTCTGTGATGACAGAGACTGTTGAATATGAAGAGTAGGGAAGGAATGCTGGCAGCAATAGATCATCAAGTTGGATAAGTGAAATACGATCAAGAGAAAAGGGTTATCAGGACATGCTCTTTCCTACAAATTCTCATCCAGACTGATCGTTTCCATGGCTGTTCTCAATCAGAGCAGACGATTTTCATCTATGTGCCACGTAGTGTGAGCTTTAAACTCGTTTGCTAAAATGCATTCACAATTCCTCGCCAGCTTCCTTGTTAGCTGCCAATCAGAAAGCGACAATTCTGATATACTACAGGCTATTGGAGGGAAGATATGTCTGGGATTGTTGTACCCGGCCATCCATAGATTGCCGAGTGGGCAGGCCCAGGAGGCAAGGAGTCCGGTGAAGTGAGAAGGTCCATACCCCATATCAAGTGTGTTCCTCATCACGACCTGGCCAGTCGTAAAGGAATTGGGATGGCCTATGAGGTCCAGGTACCTTCCTGTGATGTCCTGCAGTTGGTCAGGCAGCCATCTCAGAATGAGCAGGTCCCTCATGAGAAGCTGAATCCACTCCTGGAAGAGCGCTTTGTCACATGGTCAACAACACCGAACTTTTGAATTAGCACTGACAGCTGCATTCTGCTGTAAAGAGGGCTGGTACCATAATATGTAGATTACAGGCAGACCAGGTAAATTTACTATTATGAAATACCATTCAAACCAGTCCAGCCGATGGAGAAAGCATTCCCTCAGTGACCAGGGCCATTGAGGTGGCGGACATGGAGGTATTGTGTATTGCAGATGAGAAGATACCTCCAGAAAGGCGATGGCCTCGCTGTAAAAGGAGGATTGCACAAATTGCAGGCCAATGTCGATCGGGTCATATTCATTGGCATTGATGGTCAGTCCATAGCCATACTCTGCACAAGTCCAGCGCAGGAATCAGCGATGGGATCAGCCAAACAGGGGCTGTCAAGAGATGCAGCAGACACATTTTTCAATACAGAAGACGAATGTCTCTTGCTGAAGACTCTTGCAGAAATTGATACCTCACAATTGAAAGCTGCCTAAGAGTATGTCCAGAATACCTCAGCAAATTTGTTTCTTGGACTATCGATATGCTTAATGCACCGTCATGATAATTCAGAGGTTCAAGGTGTGAGGTGCATGATGTGAGTGACAAATACCTGCGCAGAAGACCTCAAGAATGGAGTCTATGACCATAACGTCCATGTCAATGAAAGCTACATGAGATGTAGAGTTGTTTGCCTTCAGCTCTTTCAGGAAGTGTATCTGTCCCAAATACTGGTAATAATTGGCGTATGCATTCCTGCATGCGGGAGGACTGCAAATCAGTGCCCTGAGAAGGATCAAATGGGGGCTGCGGCATCACAGCAGAAGTCGTTGCAGTCTTCTTACCACAGGATATGGAGCACTGTACCTGCACTATGTCAATCGAATGGTTCTGAGTGCCCCATGCTCTCCAGATCATTGTCATTGAAATTTCACTCAAAAATGGAAATTGCTCATAAGCAATCAGGACACCATTCTACTACAATTAAGAGTTAAGAAAGAGGGGAAAACGGGGGAGGGTGTTTGGGGATGGAGAGTACCTTCCTAGTCGGTCGGTATCCATTGGCACTCTGTACACCTCAATTCTCAGGTCGGGATCAAAGGGTGTGTGCTCATCTGACAGCATCACAATCCTGCAGACAAATTGCCAAGCTTTCACCCATCATACAAGATCTTACCATTGATTGGCGTATGTGCTCATCCATATTTTGGCTTGGGACAAGCTAGAAGTATGCATTGCACATGCAAAGTGGTGGTATGTCATTAGATTTGCACTCCCTTGCATTATGCGGAATAAGAGCTTCCATGAGAGACTCAGAGCTTCTGCAAACGCCTTAATCAGGGACAAATGCAATGGGCTTTGTGACCCTTCCAATTATTTGCTAGCACCTTCACTCTACCGCTTCCATGTAGTCTGGTCTGCTGATTGGGAAATCAATTTTTGCATCAAGAAAATTCTCCAAAGGGTTTAGCTTCAACATTAAAGAGCAAGATTGATCTATACCTTGGGGCTGCACAATCCTTCTTCAAATGCATGCAAAAAAGATAATCCAATAATGTCAATGAACATGGCCTGCTTTCTTCCCCATGATTGTCCGTTATGGCATGTGGCTGAAAGTCGAAAATGTACCTGCATCCAGGATGTGTAGTTTGCAAAACTGGCAGAAAACTCATGTCTGGAGTGACAAATTGGTGACTCGGATAAGCCTCGGCATTCTGCACATTTCTAAAGAGGTCAGTGCACATGCTTACTGTGACAAAAAGCTTGCATTGTCATCCAGGGAAGGCATCCTTTCCCCAAAACTGCAGCAAAAAAGGAACCAATTGGTACCAAATGAGCCCGATTTGCTTGCAGAAAGAGGACAGTGTAGCAGTGCTTTTAAAATGGATAATCAGGGATATCTCACCCGCTTTCCAACTGCAAAAAAGACGACAAATGTAATGTCCTCTGGCATGACCTGCAAATGCTGATATTCATTGTTGGCACTTTCATTGCTGGCCTTCTTGGGCAGTTTTGCTGGCGGAACCTTGAGGTTGCTACGAAATTCACATCAAACGGACATCACTGTGTTACATGTGACAGTATACATATGACTCAAAACGCTGCAATGCATTTTCTGGGCCAGGTTAGACTCCTCACGATCCTGGAGCTGCAGCCAGCTAAACTGTCAGGACATACCTTAAAAACAGCCCCAGCAAAAGCAAACCAGTTGTTCTGTTGAAATAGCAAATGGATCTCAACTCTCGCCCACGCTTCCCCAACTCATCACCAGCATATCATTCCAACTCCTTATCATATTAACGGAAAGGTGTGCTTGCCTGAGTGACAAGCCTGGGGGCAGCTTCACTGGTCTCGCCCATCGTTCTGCGGTGCAACCTGTTTTTCCGCCGCTTCCTGCCGTTGCCCATACATGGCTCCAGGTCTTTGTCACAAAAGCCCCCTGCCTTGCAGCTCTTCTGACATCTCCGTCTGAGTTGCTCTGCAAAGCAACGAGGCATCTGTCTGAGCCTTCAGCAGCTACCATGGAATTCAATTCCCCTCAAATGTCGTCTGGATGTCTTGAAGTCCATGTGCTCACCTGTCTGGGCAACATAGTGGCATTGTTCCAGAGTGTTTGCCCTATTTGGTTTCTCATGATCTTCTCCCCTGTTCCCCTCGTATTCCACCTGGCCATGAACTCATAAACTGATGTTCCAAAATTCCACACTGCTTGACTTGTCGATTCTCAACAGTGAGTCACTTGATCACCTGATCCTTCCCAATCTGAGGCGCATCCTTGAACAGTCACGCTGAGAGGATCAGCAGAGGAGGAGGAGTGCAGGCTTCCTTCATAAGTGCGCGGCAAACATTACCCAAAATGCCAGGAGAATATTCATCCCACCATTTCACAGCGGAAACATTCTCTTCAACATGCACCTAAACTCCCCTCTCTCCCCTCTGGATGCTCTAGCTTGGGAGAGCTTTGCAGGCTATGGTCAGCCAAACACGCCCCTTGTCTTGCATTAAGGTCTGAGCAGGAGCTCAAGAGGCTGGGGGTTACCTTCCATTTGTTGAGCATTCAAATCCACGCTCGACTCCCGACTGCATGTGTGTATCCCTCCTACACTGTGACTTGCTTCGGCAGGTGTGTCCATATTGTCCACATTCAACAATTCCCGCTGATGCCATATTTCTCTGCCTGCATCTGAAAAGCATAGATTTGCAATTCCTTCCCATGGGAACACAAAAGTTGCCAGTTCTTCACCAGTCATGCAGGGTCTTCCCCAGCCAGTGCCACAGAGCCTCTTGCAAGCGCCTCAATGGGTTTCTATATTCCCATTTTCCTTGCAGTGCCGCTATACTGTATCCAAGAAGGAGAATATAGACTGGTAGGCTGGCAGGGAGGACCTGGGTCCAGGCGTAGCAGTGAGATGGCTTAAAAAGCCCGCCTCCCAGTCGTCCAATAACTTGACAAGCATTAATTAATGGCTCGAGGACATATTCTTTGGAGACGTTGTAGGCCAGCATTATCGCTGAGTTGAACGCCATCAAGAAACGAAGCACTTGGCAGGTTGTCGCACGAGTTTGATTCTTTTTCGTATAACGAAATGTTGGTTTCTGCCACCCTTCCCCACGGGAATTGATCATCTGGATCATTGTTAGGCCATCAGCATGCCCATCACAATTTGAAGCAGGATAGAAGTAGCACACGTACGACGAAGTGTACCTCCGGCATTCTGTCCAGTCGAGGTATGGAAAAGTAGGCCGAACAGTAATGTTGACAAGCTTGCAGCAAGCATTGGCGATTTGCGTCGCTGGTGGTCAATCAGTGAGTAGCTTCATTCGCTGCAGATAGGTAGGCCGAATCAAACATTAGGATCTATGCATCATTGTATCGATTGAAAACAGCAGAAATAGCCGTACTATCGCGGCTGGATGGTCGTCAAGTGTAAAGATACACTTCGACTTAGAAGGGCTCTCCCTCAAGGTAGTAGGGCCTATTACTAGGGCCAATTACTAAGTTCAAGCATATGTGCTTCTAATACAGAAATTGGATGCCAAGTTGACAGAAATTTCTATGAGCAGCGCTCTGCGGACTGCCCAGAAATTTTCCTCCGTCTGCAGGATTTCCAGATCAGCTTGGAAAGCTGAGATTTCCCAAGTAGCTTGGTTCTCTAGCACCATCAGCACCGGTGCTATCCCTGGGCGTGCAGAATTAAGTCCGAATCCGACAGCAGATTACGAGCGGGCAATCGAATCATCCCGGTGGGTGCAAGACGGTTCAGCTTACAAGCAACCCTGTGCATGGCATTTACAGAAGAACGTTTGGCTTCCAGGAATACAGAATCATGCCAAAAAGATGTCCACCGGAGGTATCTCAGGGAAGGAGTACATGTGGGCAATCAGAGAGGAGCGGAAGAAGCAATCACTAGATGAAAACAGCGCGCAGCAAAGAGAGGCAGGGGGGGAGCCTGAAGAAATCCCATTCTCAACGCTGCTCAATGAGGCCGGATATGAGGACGTGCATGACGCCCTTCAGAGGGTGCTGATAGGGGCATATCAGCTCCTGCAGGAAGGCCAAGTAGACCAGGCGGAGTATCTGGTGGCCGAAGGTGCGAGGATTCCACCATGGACCTCAGATATCCGAAGTTCTGTGAGGTCAGCACATGCAATCTAGAATGAAACGCCGACATGCTTTGTTCCCTGGATTGTAATGATGCACCCTCCATTTGTATTAGAACTGCCTCTCGAGAGATGTGTGTGGCCCTTGCCTCGGAGTGAAAGGGCCATCAGCCAGCACCCAGAAATCAGAAAATTCATGTGACAGTGCAGGTGCGAAGACAGCCCAGTCATCGTTGCAAGTCAATGATAGTCTGCTGGCTCAGGCAAGCTCTCTGCTGCTGCACCATTGGCCACCTTCAGAGAGATTCATCTGTTTCTGATACTATGGAAAAAACTGCAATGCAAATCTCACCTTTCCTTGCCATTGGACATGCCCAGGCAGGTCACTTAGCCATGAATCTCTTGTATCCGTTCCAGTTGGTCTCCAAATCTATCAAAAATGTTGAGTAGAAAAACTTGCGCATGACGCCTTCCACACTTCTTGGAAGCAGCAAATCCTGGATGCACCTAGTTCAGTGGTGGTCCAATTCACGCAACGATAAGGATGGATGAGGCGCAGTCAACGTACTACTGCCAGCCCTGTCAGCAAAACAACCGGTCATTTGTGAGCTTTGCAGGTGCAGTGCCCATCTCTCACCTTTGGATTCAATGCTCTTGGAGGAAATAAGGTGATTTTGTACATGCAGGTTCGGGATCAGCTGGCGCTGCTGCAGTATCTGCAAGGTCGCTATGCAGAAGCCAAGAAGAACGCCGTGCTCAGCCTCGCTGCAGTGCGAGGGGCAGGTGGGGAAGATAATGATGGGGAAGGGGTGGCGGAAGCCATGTGTTCGCTCAGGCTTGGCATAATCACGCTCGGTAATCCCCTTGTTCCAGCTTGGCGTGATCAGGTGCGCAGGTCAAGCAAGCATTGTCATGCTGAGGTGCTCTTCACCTTCTTTGAAGCTACAGCGCGGCTGTTCAAGCATCTCTTCCTATTCAATCCAAGAAAAACTTGCCAACATCCGCACATCTGAGCCTCTGCCCACCTTCATACGTCTGCCACAAGGGCGTTTGGCTGCAGCTCAGGGGCAACAATTGGAAGCGTCTCGGCTGTTGAATGGCAGCATCGACACTCTGGCGTCAGCCCTAGGGAGCGAGTACGAGCCCCTGAGTGAGGCGAACTTCCACGCCACCCTTGCCAACCTTCCCCAGCCTGTGAGGCCATCTGATCTGACGGCAATCGAGCCAAGCCTGCTCAAGGTCACCCC
>QAXI01000442.1:141058-154085 GCA_004335615.1 Chloroidium sp. JM | reverse complement strand
CCCCCTCCTCCTCTTCCTCCAACCCCTGCAGCATTGGAAAGGCTTTTTACGCCTGTGGCTTTTCAAGCCACGATTTGCTCACACAACAACCAACCCGGCTTCCCGCAGCATTGAATATTTGTTGCAACCCAATTCCAGCCAGATCCAGAGGAGATGAGCACAGCCGCTGAGCCCTGCAATTAGATTCAAGAGCAGCTGAAAGCCTGTCATCCCCTGGATTAGGGGAAATTGAATAGACAAATCACTGCCCCCCAAGATTTTCGAAGAGACTCGGTACGTAATTTTTTTCCAGTGATTCCCCTTTGAGGACAGACAAGAGTTTGTTGGAAATAATGCAGGGCAGCCGAACCCCTGCAAGGCTTCCTGCAGCTGTGGAGGAGTGGCTGAAGGCGGCACAGATCCCCTTCTGTGCCCCTGAGCCTGGCGTGCTGGAGCTCACTCTCTGACATCCTTGAAATATTCTCGAACCGAGGTAGTTGGAGGTCAGAGCATGTGTTGCCTGTAGAGAGAGGCATGGGGTCCAAGCTCGCTCTCTGAACACCAAACACTTTCCTACTATGTTGGCAGAGCAGTGTGGATTGCTGCCTTAAAGCCAAGGCTCTACTTCTTGGAGATTGACCGAGACTGGACTTGGAGCTTTCAAGCTTGGAGCTTCGGGATCGGTAGAACCTGAAGTCATGTCCGAAGATTCTCGTCTGCAGATATCCTGAACACCCTGGAATGCTTATGAGTGCAGGCAGATTATTATGCTCACAAAGTGCAGCAGTGGTCCAGGAACTTTCAAGTGCAAGGAGGTAAATTCGATTTTGAGCTAAGTTGTGTTCGGTGATGAACGAGCCTCGTTATGATTGCAAGGGGCTGAACATAGACAAAGATGCAGGTTTGAGATTATCAAGCAGATATCAGATTTGGAGTCAATAAGTTTATATGAATAAGACCTGGAAGGCGATTATGGATGAGAAGATCTATGTCTTGATGTTTGAGGAATGGTCCTGATTAGTTATGGCTGCAAGACGTTTCGTGTCCCTCATGCATCAGCTTGCCTGAAAAGGAAAGGCGTCTTGATCCGACAGAAACGGGCATGCCTTTGGTGTCCCCTGAGAAGACAATTGAACATTCATAGTGCTGATCATTAGATTGTTGATGTTTCCTGATGTTGTAGTTTGTCACTTCCATGGTAGCGGGCACTACAACTGATTGGTCTGGTGCTGTCCATTTGTGTTATTGTGCTTCGATGGTCTGTGAGCAAAAAAGGCGGTATAGCCAATTTCACAGCCACGCCACCTTTTTCTCCAGCCTTTGAGAGGCAAGCCTTCAAGACATCTGCTCATCCCAATGACTCAACACCAGTGTATCTATAATTGTCAAACAACTACACCTAATTTGCGGTGGACTGGCCATTGAGCATCTTTGCAGCTTAGATGTATGCTTCAGCCATGATCAATGAAGCTTTAGCATACACTCTCCTCGAATCATGCTTTGATTTCATGGCATTACTGGACAAGGAAAAGGTCCAAAACCATTCACCTACGGCAGCTCCACCCCAAGGAGCCAGAGCTGCCGCTGCCAAATGGCATGTATGCACAGGTCAGAGGCCTGAAGATCGGGGCGAGCCTTTTGCCAGGCTGCCTTTCAAGCTGGGGCTCCTCAGTACAGAGTGCCCCTGAGCAAGAGCATTATTCACTACTGGCCAGAGGAATCAGAAGCTCCCAATGAGTCAGCCGAGGAGCCTGAGACCGAGTTTGAGGCCCCGATGGTGATGGAGGTTTAGTCCCCAGCAAGCCCGAGAAAGGCAGGGTGGGTACCAAATTATCAAACTGGCTTTTCATGATCCTAAGGGGATGCATGCTTATAGAATCAACTTTGTGGTACCTTGTCCAAACCAAGCAACATGATGATCAGATGTATGCTGGCAAATGCCACTGGACATGCTAATTATAAGAATTGCCAGAGGAACTGTGAATACCGTCTGTGATTATGCGCCTCCCCCACCGCAAAACCCCTTCATGATAGCCGAAAATGTGTCAGGTCTGCGTTTGTCACTGTTGAGCCTGGTCTTGCGCTGGGAGCACGGTGCGGCCGGTGGCAGGACAATCTTGCAGTAGAGGTCGACTTCAGTGTGGGGGTGGGGGAAGGAGGGGAGGGGAAAGTATGGGTACTGAGAAGGTATATGTTCAACAGGATACCGTTTTGTAGCCTGCGGGCTCACAGTGAGCGTTTTAAGGTTCTTGCTAGCAATGTATTTCTCATAAACTTTGCCAGCTTCTGCTTCTTTTCTCGGCACGCTGTCGTACTCTTACAGATGTGAGTAAGAAGCAAAGTCAATTTCTTCGGTTCGAATAAATCTGTAGAGCAAGTAAGGGAGAGAGAGAGGAAAGGGCACGTCACCTCTTTCGATGTCAATATTCTGCTGGGTCTGAATCGCTTTGCTTTAGCTTGTGTGACTTGCATATCTGAATATCTAATTGGCTGGAGGGTATTGTGTGCACTGGCAATGGGCAAAATTATTCAAATGCATGCTACAAAAAGGCCACATTATTGTTGTTTGGATGGCTTGTTCGAGAGCGGTCAAAAGGAGTCGCCATTTTTCACCACTGAAATATACAGTGGGAAAGGGTGAAAGCGCGTCAGACTGGTACTCAAGCAATTGAAGAGTTACGCTCGCTTGGTGAATGAGCGGTTGTTGTTGTTGTTGGCTTGTGAAAGTATCGCTTGAAGGGTTTCGCTGCAACTTAAAGGTTTGATCACACCCTCGTGACTCAGCTTGGACGATCATGATCAATTGCCGATGAATTGGTCAGAAAATATCCTCATTCTATCTCGTCCACCTGGGAGCGGGAGCAATGAGATGCAGACAGCAAGTGCTGTTGTGCCTGCTCTCCTTAGCGCTCGCCAATGCAGTCGGCGCAGCCCTCGAACCTGGAGGCACAGGTAGGCCATACTGCCAGATCAAGACCGGCTGAGACGTGGCTATTGAAGTCTAACGCGGGCTTTGAATCGAGATTGGATGCCCTCAGAATCAGTGCATTTGATCTTATCGAATCTTATCACTGTCGGCTGATATGAGATTTTTTTGGATATCTTGATTGCACTCAAGCCACTCATGCACTCAGCAGCAGCCAGGGAATCATCATGGCATGCATTTTCACAGGAGGGCAGCCGCCCCCAGCAGCATCCACGAGGGGGAATGCTCCTGTCGCTGAGAGCGATGCCATGACAGCCAATGAACTTCCCCCGACGGTCCCAGTTCCCACCCCAATGAGTCCCCCAGTGCCTGCCCTTGCCTTGAGTGGTAGGCTCTCAAATCTCCAGCTGCAGATGGAAAGACCAAATCCAGAGTCCTCTTCTGTGTGGACCTTTACGTCCCAAGGGAAATTGTGCTTTGTCCATGCCGACTTCTTTGCTTGTCGCTGCAGACAATGGAAGCATCAATCCAAGTTCAGCTGAGCAAGCCAGCATCGCAACAGATTTTGCGGGGTTAACAGCAAGCAGCCCTCCTGCAACAGGCAAGAGCCCAGCACAATCTTGTCCACTGAAATTTCAAGTATTATTGTGCATTTACAAGCATATACGAGCGGGCAGCATTAGCAGAAGATCAGGATATCAAGACCTGTGAACAAATCCTGGGAGGCAGAACGCTTGTTCGCTTGACTGTACTGCTATTGCATCACACTGAGCGTTCCAAGCTGACAGGCTCTCTTTCTTCAAGACCTTTCTGCTGACCGAGGTTGCCCCATTCGCAGCGTTACCTCCTCCTGCAGCCCTTGCAATGTCTCCACCTCCCGCCGTCAAGCCGCTGTCAGCCGGTAGGCCTCCCAAGCACCAACAGCAACAATGGCTTATCTCTAGGCTATGGTAGTAATAGGTGCCATTTGCGGTTCTTTCCGCCTACAGAGTGATGCTAGACTTCTTTGCATCCAATCTGCTCTGTGTGCCCTTTCTGCGGCTTGCTAAAAATCGAACTTGCAGATGCTGCTTACTGCAATGGCGCACCAGACGTACCTGCAAACTGCTTCTCAAATGGGATCTTCATTGGTGGCCGTGCTTGCGGCCAGACGTCTGATGCCCCCTCTCAGGTCAGTGGAGCTCTTTTCCATTGAATCTGAACAAGAACAGCAGCCTACCTGGATTAGTTTGCATCCTCCATGAATCGATCGGGCAAAGATCTAGAGCAAAAGGTGTGTGTGTACAAATGCAGTTGGTGTATTTTCTTCAGAGCCCCGGCGGCTCTTGCCAAACCAGCAACGATTGCGGAGGTGACCAGTACTGCGCCACGCTGGCACCGGGAACACCCAACTTCTGCTACCCACTAGCTCGCTGCACTTCCACCATGCTCAAGTGAGGGCCATCCTATGTGCGGGCTGTATGCAATGCTTTTCCATGTAAGATCCTGCAGCTTGGGATTTTTTGGAAGCCATGTACTCAGAAGTGCCAGCAAAATACCAGACTGCTGACCAATCCTCACTGATTGCAGTGATGGAGGTGGCCAGGGAATAACGTCATCCCCACCTCCAGCTGCTCGAGCTTCTGGTATGATTTGCGCTGCATTTAAAGAATACACCCATGAATTCCCCTCAGGTGGAAATTGTGAAACTCAGGGCCGGGAACGTGCAGGGCCTATAGATGCAGCCACTGGATCGGCAAAGCCCACTCCGGCGGCAGGATCGACTGCATTCGGCGCTCAATCTTGCAGCTACACCCCCAACACGCCAGAGAATTGCTATGTGGATGGCAATTTCATAGGTGGACGCGGCTGCGGTTACACAACAGAGTTGCAGGTGATTTGCAAGCCCAAGTGTCTGAAGTTGGGGCCCAATGCTATTGTGATATGCACATGGTTCATGACCTGATTCAAGGCCAGTCCACCTTGAATGCCGGCAACTGACTGTTCTATTGGCTGCAGTACTTGTACTTCCTACAAAATCCTGGCAATGGGTGCACTGCCAGCAGTCAATGCGGAGACGACCATGTCTGCGGCGCAATGGCGCCCGGCACCCCCAACCTGTGCTACCCCCTGGCGCACTGCACCTCAACAGAACCGTGAGTAACCCCGCTCCTGCTTTGCTGCAAGTCTTTGCTTGCAGAAATAGGTGCCTTGAAATGGTTGCCACCACGGAAGACCCTGATCCATCAACGCTTGCGCGAGAGGCAGCTCTGTGCATACGGTCCCTTTTTCTTGCTACATGCCCGCACCCAGCGGCAGCTTCACCGTGAGTCGCTCATCGACTTGCTGCAGGAGATTGTGCATATGTTCGGGCGCTAGAGAGGTGCATGTATCAGGTCATGGTCGTCCTCCCTGCCTGCCACATTGGTGACTGTTTGCACTGTCTTCCTTCCAGGGCGCTGCCTCCACAAAGCCCCCCTCCGGTCGTTGGAAGCCCGTCCCCTGTGACAAGTTCTTCACCACCACCAACCGCCGCGTCCTCGCCACCCAACAGCCCACCTCCACCAGTGGGTGAGATCTGAGCTTGGAAGTCTTTACGTCTGCCGTCATGGCCAAGCATCCTGATTGTTGATGCTAAGAGCGCTACTGTAGCACACTATCTGGATGCATAATTGCTGTTTTTGCTCTTAGTCCCGCACTTGTCTTTTTGTATCCACCCAGAGATTCAAATTTCGCATACCCCACCAGCACTTCAGCTTTTCACCTGCGAAGAACAACGTTCTACCTCCCAAGAAAGAGAGAGTACATCACCAGCTGGTTTTCACCTAATCCCGCAGCTTATTCCCCACCGCCCGACGTCGCTAACCTTCCACCGCCACCAACTACACTGTCCCCGCCCCCCAGCCCAATTACCAGCCCTCCTGCAAGCCCCCCCCCATTCCCGCCACCGTCCCCTAACCCTCCACCGAGTTCCCCACCGCCAAGTGAGCTCCCCTGTACTTTCCCCAATATGTGTTCAGCGTCTTCTATGAATGGCGCAAGTGATATGAAAGAGATACATGCAATCGTTTGAAAGGCAATCAGAATTTGTTTTGTGAGAACATGTACTTCGAGTTGCAAGCAATTGTTTCCTCCAAACTCCCAGTCTCTTGGTTTTGGCACCGCAGAATTCCTTTTGACACACGTCATGTAGAACCAATGTGTTCAGCATTTGCACAGCTAGCATGGCAAGATGCAGAACACGCTGCATACAAACGTATATATATTGGCATGTCAAGCTCCTTTAAGAGCTGGATCCCTTTGCAGATCCCTCTCCATCCCCTTCCCCACCCTCGTCTCCCCCGCCCCCACCCAGCCCACCTCCTCTGAGTGAGCTCTTCATTTCGCTCAGTGACTTGTCACGTTGTGGCTGCTTTCAATCAATGACTGACAAATAGGATGTTGACGTGCATTACTCTGAGAAGGGGCATCCTGTACATCTTAATGAAATGCCAAGGTAGCATGCTTCTCAAAAATCCTCGTGCACAATTTCTGGCATGTTGACCTGCGTTCGATGAGTTCTCTTTTCTTCTGCAGGTCCCCCTCCATCCCCTCCCCCACCCACGCCTCCCCCGCCCTCACCCAGTCTCCCCCCTCCGAGTGAGCCCTCCAATCCCTCAATGCAAGATGTGTCCCAGTGGGGTTGCTACACATAGTTGGCTGTCTCAGTATTTGACATGCAAACCTTGGAGACACCTTTGATTCGGCACACAAGTGCTGCAAGCTTCACATTCCACTCTAACCAGACAATGATTGTGTTGCGTCTAGAAGGGCAGCTTCAGCTCAGATAAACACATTTTCTCTTCTTCTGCAGGCCCCCCTCCATCCCCTCCCCCACCCTCGCCTCCCCCGCCTAGTAAGCTTGGCTTTTCTCTCGCAGCAGTGTGTCAATTTGAAGTCAGCAGAAGGCCTGTAAGATGTCAATGGCTGGTCCTTAGAATTTGCTGTATTTGCAAGCATCTAATCCGTGCTCGCCAGTATTTTCTCGCATGCAATATTCTTCTCCACACGCAGGCCCTCCTCCGCCACCACCCAGCCCTCCTCCGCCAAGCCCCCCTCCTACAAGTGAGTCGTCAACCTGTTCCTTCGCAGTCTTTGTGGTATAGAAGTTTACAAGGCAGGCCACTTTTTGGCTTGAAGGTCTTTGCCCTTGCAATGACCTTGCAAGTGCCATATGAAAAATCTGGGTCCCCCACCCACATGGTCTGTTGCTTACTGAGAGTTTGGCAGATCACTCTTGGTCCAGGCATCGATATCCCTTCACATCGGCCACCACGGCTCAATGGCTTCCACTCACCCCGCTGCGACTGTTGCCGGCCGACTGAAGGAATCCACCATATGCCATGTAGCAGGACCCGAGTGCCCTGACTGTAACGGTGTCACTGAATCAAGTCAGGCCTTAGGTCCAGCCTCGCGCAAGTCACGGTGGATCCCCAGCAAGCATGAGAGTCCACCTGCTTATTTGCAGCGCCTTGCAACCTCTGCGATGGGGAGAACTACCCAGGAGGTGCTGCGGTGTACCTGGAGGAGCAGCAATACTGCACCGGTTGCCAAGTCTCGTCTGACCATTGCACGGCACAATGCGCGACATGTGGGGATGGAGATGCAGTAAACCAGGTTCCAAGCAACAGGTTACAGCTGGCTCCAGGAGCGACGTGCACAATCTTCAACTGCAATGGTGTCTTGACATGTTTGGACAGCGTTTGCAGCGGCGGGAACGACCGCTGCGCAAACGTCCCGGGGCTGGGGAAATAGACGAGGGTGGGCTTTGTGTTGATTACTGTCTATAGGCTTGCCTATTGCAAGGAGTCTGAATTGAGTAGCGTTGGAGGAAGAATTGCGCAAAGGAAGATCTCCACCTTTCTCAAATTTATTATCCCCCAAATGCCAATAACGTCTTAAGATTGGCTGGGTGTGTGTAGCCTTTGAAAGTATGTTGAGCATTCAAGCAAGTCTGAAATATTGAGTGAGTATTAACCATTTAAGTAATGTAGGTAAGAAGGTTATTCACGGTTTTCCCATTCTGAAGTATTATTCCCAAGCAATACCCACCAGGTATCAAAGATTTGAACATTACGTAGTAAATTGTTGTGCGAGTATCAAGTATGTAGTCTTAAGTATCTTCAAACAGGTAATTCTGTTCTCAAGCCAGAGTATTTGTGTTGAAATCTAATCATTCTTTGACATGCCATTGGCACCTCTTCCTTAGAATCCCAAGACGCAATGAACAGTACTGGCATTGCATGCATCACTCTCGTACACTCAGTGTTGTCTGGAGTGCCAGCACTATGTGCTGTAAACTCGACATCATAGATGGTGATTGGGGTCCAGACAATCACAGGGCCACCGCTATCTATTGAATATCCTCTACCGCAAGTGCAATCAGCAGCCTAGCTCAGCAGACTAGCAAGACCGCTAGAGTGTCGAGGAGGGTGGAACACTGACAGCTTTGCTACAGAGATCATGCGGCCACTGTCTGTGCCGACTCCTTTTGCTGCCTCCTTGAGTCGTGTTCAGCCACAGCGGCCAGCTGGTGAATAGCACCAGACTTGTCAGGAGGATGAAGGCGCGATAAAGGGACCTCGAAAATCTCAGATCAGATTGGTCCACCCTCAGTCTCCTGATCCACTTTCAGATACGGTCCTCCACCTCTGCAGCTGGCACCGATCTGAAGCTCGAATGCGAGTGGTACTGCATGAGTTCAAAGATGCTTTGCCACTGACCTCCTGGCGGGTTCCACAGGATAGGGTTGCGATTGAAACAATACCACTGGAGCCTCACTCTGTTCCTCCTTTCAAGCCCATCTACCGTCTTTCGCCCCTGGAGAGGGAATACCAAAAGACAAAGTAGGTGGCGCTTTGTTAGGCATAGAGTAAAGTAGTCAAAACTGAAGGATTCATGCTCTCCGCTGGTTGCTCTCCGCTCGTTGACTATGCATAGTTCTTGCTGCCATCCGCTGAGAATGTGCAGCTCATAGTGACCAAAGAGAAATAAGATCATCCTTGTTTCTTACTCTCATGTCAGCAGAATCCTTTGCTCTTTTACCTGTCTGTATCAAAACCGACAGCAAAATCCCCTTTCGTTTCCTTTTCAGTCATTCAGAAAGAGACAGAAGGCATACTTAATTCGCTGACAAGAACGCTTGTGCTTTGGGTACCCACACACTGGTGAATGTCGATCCAAAGACCGGGAACTTGTTCTTCAGGTCCACCCTTGAAACGCGTGAGAACACTAAGGAGAGGGGCTGGTTGTTATGCACCTTGACCATGGCCCGCTTCTGGGCCCTCTCCTCCCTGATGACGGCATACTTTGCCCTCAGCCTCCGCATGCATTTCTGGCGGCGTATGGTGCGGCCCTATTCCCCCTGCCCCCGCTGATCAGACACTTCAGCTCCTCCAAGTTCCCCTCACCTGCCAACAATGGAAAGTTTGTTCGATGCGTCAACACTGGAAGGTGTTTCTCTTCCTGACCGCACTGGCCTGCGCACAACAGGCACTTTTTGTCCATGCACTTCCATTCAAAATCATCGACATTGTATCTGCTACAGCTTCTGCTCTCAGCTCTTCGCCTCCAGCTACACTAGATTGCCCTCCCCCACCAATGGTTGACGACTCATCTCGATTAGATTGTTGATCATGCAAAGTTGGTACTCATCCTTTACTTCATTTTCCCAACCAGCATCCAAGCATTCAGGAGAAGGGTCTACCTGCCATGGTGTGCCATGGGGAGTACTGGCCATCTGTTTTCAGCGGGCGGAGGAACCTGGGAGCCTCTAGACAGGCCTCGCAGCAGCACCCTCTCAGATCATCCTGCAAATTTTGCTTCCATTTTTACTTGTATCCACCTCATGTCCCTGTTCCCTGACATATCATACTGCTGAAACTCCTGGAGTGATGTTCTGATCCTCAAGTATGATTTCCCTTGAGACTCACCTGATTATCATGACATTACATACTGTCAGACACACTCCTCTAGCCTCCTGTTCACTACTGTACCATAAATTTGTGCCCTGTCCCTTGATGATCAGCCTCTATAGTTCATTGGTGAGAGTGTCATGATTACCAGATGGCAAACATTACAGAGCAATACAATCCTTTATTCACCGAGCAAGCTTTAGAATTGGGCAGCTGATCACGTCCAGGAATCGGTGAATTGAACTGCGACAATTGAGCTGGATATGTGAGAATCATGCTGAATTGCGATGCACCCCAAAATCACCCCACAGAAGGCGTTGACACCTGGCAGGTGGGGCAGGCCAGGAAGAGCGTGTTGCAGTCAATATTGGCGCAGTTCCAATGCGGAAGCTGGGCCTCCCCTCCACAGCACTTGCAGGGTGCAGCTGCAGTCAGATCGTTGCCCCGAAGTGTGGAGCCCTCTGCAGAGAGGGGACAATTTGGGTGAAGGAAAGAATGATGTAAATTGGAGGACATGTGGTGCCAAGGTAGCCCACATAGTCACGCCGAAGTGATTGAAATCAGGGGTTTGATCCATACTGTGTCCTCTTGTCCAGCTTGGAGTAATCCTGGCACACTGCACCATGACACTCCAGAGTAGGTTGACTGGCATCACAGACACTTGATGATTTGCGGCAGGCCTGGATTCTACTCCTGGCCCCTGCATGACCAGGTCTGTACTGAATGTTTTCCACTTCAGAACGATGTTTCCACTTCTGAAGACAATGGAGAGGGGGGGGGGGGGGGGGGGATGGGAGCCAAATCAAGTTGTCAAGTGTGAGAAAACTGACCAGGAGCCACAGCCAGGCGGTTGTCGAAGGTGAACAGGCTGCCGTTCCAGTGGCTGGATCCCTTCTCCTGCAGGCAGTTGGCCACACCCCCGTGCAGGGTGTACAGGTTGTTGAAATCCTTTTCTCGCAGCACGGTCGAGTAGACATCGCACCTGGTGCCCCCCGTGCAATACCTGGGGAGATAACAACAGCAATGAGTGTCTAAGGCTGCAACACTTGATCCTGTCATGTATGATCCACAGCCTAGAGGTGAGAAATTGCCCATGCAGCCGGGTATGAGCGTGCGGGGGAAGGGAGCCTCACATCATGATGGGTGTGTCTTTGGTCCTGGAAGGCCTGAGGTATCTCATCTTTAGGCGTGTGATGGAAGTGCTCCTGCACCCACAGCAGTCCGTCTACGCTCTCATGACGACAGGTTTGGAACTTATCTCTCACTGTGAATGCAATCCCAAGCAACTCCAGTCCCTGTTTCCTGGGCTTTCACCCATAATGAGCTCCCTCGCATTGTGAGAAGTGAGCACTGCAACCATCTCACTGCAAATTGCTGCACAGCAAGTTTTGTGGCTAAGGGCTCCAGCTTCACTCAGAATAGATTTCAGGATGTCTGCCACAACCTCCACTTGCAAATTTAGAGCATGTGGTAGACTCAGGGACCCCCTTTACCTCCTGGCCCCGTAATGAACGCTTATTTATGGTGCAATAAGACCACCATGTTTCGTGGCTGCAGAAAACATACCTGTGCAGGCTGCGCGGCCCACTGGAACCCTCCATCCCAATGTACTCGTTCCTCGCATCCAGCACCACAGGTCTTTGCTGGGTCTGCTTGCTGGTGGCGGAAGATGAGTCATGAATCGCAGCGGCATCCGTTTGGTCAGCGCACGTGGGAACACGTCCCTCAGCATGGCCTGTCACTGGCCTGGGTCCAGGGGCGTGGCTCGACTCTGCACATGCAATGGGCTTTCGAGTTGATTTCGCTTGACTTTTATCATAAAATGATATCATTTGAGGTAGTGATGGGATGATCAATTGCTCGGAAAAGCAGGTGAAGATGTGTCCAGAAGAATGTTGTGAATATGCATGATGAACACCACTGGCCTGGGTCTCGGGGAGTAGCTCAACTCTGCACACATAGCGAGCTTTTGAGCTGAACGCAGCGTTGGGTCGATCAAGTGTCCAGACGGGTGGTTGAAATTTGAGTCTAAAATGATTTGATAGAGCTTCATGATAAATACCACTGGCCCTATGCTGTGAGATATGCACTGTGTCAGTCTCAGCCGGAAGGAGAGGAGATCAGCTGACAACGCTGCTTGAGCAGGGAGTTTCCAATTCCACCGTCTGATGTTCCGGACTGTGTTGCCTCCGTTGAATCAATCTTACGTCATTCTTATGTATGATTGTGAAGGGTCCCAGAGCAGCTGCAGACGTAATTTGAATTTTCTAGGCCTACTGGCCTCCTTAGGGTGTCATGTTCGAAAGGAAGTGTCGCCACGCAGAAGATCGGACCTTGAATCATCTCGGTTCGTGGCAGTCCAAAGCCAAAGCATCGAGGGATCACAGGCTATCTATTCGCATGCTGTCACGTTGCCCCGAACGAGGAGGTTAACCTGCGCCCTCTATAACCCGACAAATTGCAATCAAGTATCGCCTCAACTCCCAGCAATTTTGCACAAGGAATCAAGAATGCGTCGCCCAGTACGACAAGCTGGTCAAGCCATCAGCTGATTTTGGCAGCAACAATCATGAGTGTGTGATCTTGACATGAGAACAAGGTTGAGACTTTGGTGCACGTACATGCTTCTGTGCCTCAAGGAGTGGGAAAGGGAGAGGAGGATTGTAAGTGGCTGCCACCCAAAAAACGTCTGGCAGAGCGCTTCGCCCTGAACAGTCCTGTTGTGTCTCCTCTGTCCTTGCAGTCATTCAGTACCTGAGCGGAATGTCCATGCGCCCCCTCCCCTCCCCTCGACTTGCCTCGTCCATGAGCAGGCAAAGCAGCACAGTGTTGCGTCGAGTAGCCCTTGCATGGCCAACGTGTCTGATCTGGAAGACCGCTCGTGAGATATTGTACACAATGTTGGGCAGGTGATTCTCCTGACTACTCTGGGTACATTTGAAGAGACAGTAGCCATGGAATCAAGCCTCATGGAGGCAAACTTGGGCGGGTCACAGACAGCTGACACACATTATTTTGCAGTCGTCTCCCAGCCACCCCCTGCGCTGGAGTAATCACCATCATCACCAGCACTCCAAATGTCGCTGCCCCGAACAGGTAGGACTCCCTTCCCCCCCACACCCCCCCCCCCTCTCCATTGTCTTCAGAAGTGGAAACATCGTTCTGAAGTGGAAAAATCGTTTTGAAGGGG
>QAXI01000442.1:97277-125317 GCA_004335615.1 Chloroidium sp. JM | reverse complement strand
CCCCCCCCCCCCACCCCCCGCCCTACACACACACACACACACACTTCCTTTGGTTATGTCGATCTGCGCACAAATGGCCTGGATGCCAGCAGCGAGGGAGTGCAGAGGGACCTGTTGGAGCACACCCCTCTCCCAATCCCTCCCCGTTCTCCCCATTGAGTATGTCGATACTGGTGCACAGGGGGTCCGGATGCCAGCAGCGAGGGGGTGCAGCGGGACCTGCTGCCCATCATCGAGGGCAGCGTCGTGAGCACCAAGTACGGCAACATCAACACAGACCACATCCTGTTCATCTGCTCGGGGGCCTTCCACCAGTGCAAGCCCAGCGACATGCTGGCGGAGCTGCAGGGCAGGCTGCCCATCCGCGTGGAGCTCAAGGGCCTCACGTAAAACCATCTCCTCCCGTCTCGCCTGATAGCCTTCACCGTGCAGATACCCGCAAATTGCCTGGACCAGAGCAGGCTGCCCGGGCGGAATTCAAGAGTCTCAGATGAGGACGCATCTAACACCAACAATTTTCCCTGTTTTTGAGCACCTCCATTACTGCATCCCTCTCAAAAGAGACCTCCACCCTCACCACAAACAAGCTTTTACTGGGCAAAAGCAACAGGGGCAGGCTACTTATTCAAAAAAGGAAGTGGAGGGCATTACCATACTCCTTCTTACCATGGCATCAAACAGCTGCAGTCTTGGGCTTTGGATGCAATCGCTTGGAGAATCGAAGGGCATCATGTTGTCACACTCCAAAGGTCCCCAGGCCTTGTCATGATAACGAATACTCCAAAAGTGGTATGGGGAAGGTGAAGGTACAGCAATGAAACGTCAAAGCCTGCAGGGCGAGTGACTTCTACCGCATCCTGACCGAGCCGGACTTCAACATGATCCACCAGCAGCAGGCCCTGCTGGAGACGGAGGGCGTGGACCTGCACTTCGAGGACCAGGCGGTGCACGAGATCGCCAGGGTGGCGGAGGAGGTAAACCAGGCCGTGGACAACATAGGTCAGCCCCGGCTTCCTATTCTGTTCCATCCTCCTCTTCCATCTAGCCAGGTTGCCCGATGATCCGTTGGCTGGCTTAACAGCTCCACCTGCCTGTTTTGCAGACTGCAAACAGTTCTCTGCGACACATTCTCAATAGTGTGACTCTGAGGCGTGGGATATGATGCCAGGGAGTCGAGGACATTTCTTCCCTTGGTTGTGCTGATTGAGTGCTGACATACCTGCTACAGGTGCTCGGCGGCTGCACACCATCATCGAGCGTATTGTAGAAGACATCTCATTTAGCGCTCCTGAGAAGGTAAAACTCTCATACCACCTGGTATGTATCAGCAAAGAACTGAATAAATGGCCTGCTTTTCTCTTTGCCTAGTCTGTCAAGTTACTTTCTTTGGGCCTCAAACAGCGCAAGTAGAACTCCACAGTGCGGAAGTGCAACTGTGTGCTTGTGACTGCAGGTGAGGGAATCTAGTGACAATGGGGATGAACGCCTGAAGTTTGTTGTGAACAAGGAGCTGGTGTTGGAACGAGTAGGGGATTTGCTCAAGACGCAGGACTTGCGGAAATTCATTCTTTAGGTGGCTGTTCCTTAGTTGACCTCTTTGCACGCTATTGTCTCTGGGATGGTCTTCAGGCCATTTTGTTCGCTTCAAACCATGGAGGTTTGTGTACAGTAGAGAATATGACGTAATAGTATGCAGGTCACAGAGAAGGTCTTGTGTATCACATACGAGTGCAAAAGCTGTGTTTCCTCGAATCTAGAATTGGCAGCTTTGCAAAGTGACTGGCCTTGGAATTTTACAGAGCTCGCCACGCTTGAACATTGGCCTATTACTCATACATTTGAGATGTTCTTTGGCACCCTAGACATCATGCATTTACCAGAAGACAGTTATGTCACCTCGAACGTTGACCTATCACTAATACATTTGAGATGTTGTTTGGCAATCTAGACACCATGCATTACCAGAAGACATTGTGCTACCTAGAATTGACACATCCATTCATACTCCCGATAGATGCATGCACACATCTCCAAGAGCCTGCAATTATCTGCCACATGCACTTCGGTCTAGCAGCCTGCAGTCGCTTCAATGCAAATAAGCTGTTGTGGACATGCTTGAATCATAAAAATGACAACGGATCTGGAGAAAAGGCAGCTCAGGTTGGGAAGGAGGACTATACCACGATTAGAACGGGACATCTCCCGCTCAGGGCTGTCAAAATCAGAGCTGCAGCATCTGGAAGCCTTGCATCTACAATCATGCGGAAAGGTTTTCAGCAGGCAGAGCCATAACGAATGGACCAGCTGAGCAAACAAATTGCCTGCATTTTTCTGACAAGATGCAGGCACATTGGACTTCTGCGGGCTGGCAATTACCTGGATCTCAGCAGTAAAACTGGTAGGTGCCGTTTGTTGCAGGCCCGGGCACCATGTAGGGCTGCATGTACCTCTGCTTGGATATTCTTACCTCACCCATGGTGGCTGTGGCTTGCACCTATTTCTTCTTTCACAGACATTCCTTTTCATCACACAGAGGCAACAGATACCCCGCTGAAGAAGGCAGCTCACTTGGAAGAAGTGGGGCTGGTAGTACCCATGGGTGGGTGCCCAGGGGGCGGCATAGATCTGCTGGTCCCTCCTGCCCAGTGGCACCACACAGCGCGCCACCCTGTGACGCCTTCGCAGCACAACAGCATGACATGGGAATGGTGAATACCAAGAATGACATTGTTCAGCCAAAGATTACTTGGGAAGACAGCGATGGCAGACAAGATAGTGCATGCATACCTACATCGGAAAGGTCGAACTGCATCAGAGAATCTGGGCGCTGTCTCTGTCTAACAGGTGCTAGAGGAGGCAAGTCAGACTCTGTTCACTAATAATGGGGGATCAATCACGATGACTCAACTAGCAACAGCTTCTTGTGTTCCTCCTTATCAGCGTTTGACTTACCTGCATCGTGGAGGCGGTTCGCTCCGATTGTAGTGCGCCTGAATGTTGTGTTGGGATTGGCCTACAGAAAAAGAGTAAGCGTGCCAGCTCAATCGTAAATGGCTAACAAGTTGTACTCCTAGCTGTGCAATACTCTGCTGGTCATGAAATTGCACGCAGGCCCCACTTTGACATCTGGATGTGCATAGGCATGCAGGCTAGCTCGCTCCTCACAAGTAGAGGAGGGGTCCTCGTCCCCCAGGGAATCTGATCAAGTGAGAAGTGAAATGCGCGGTTTCAAACTCAGACCTCACGCCTGGGCCTATCACCAACACATGAACAGCCAAAAGTGGTGCATTGAAATACCATATCACAGCATACCTGGCACAAAGGGGCGAGCCTGCACCGCTGCCACTATCTTTGTCAAAGCTGTAGGTTCTCTGTCAGCAGTGTCTGCCTGGAGTGCTGCCAGGGTCGTGTGACCTTTCCTGCCAGGAACGAAGGCAGGTGCCTCTGGCAAGAGGGCAGTCTTCTTATTCTACAGCAGGAAGAGAATCAGAGAGGAAGGATGAACGCATGGGTGCCATCATTTAATTCTGAGTGCTTGATCCTGTAGCAGCAGCAGCAGCAGCAGAGAAGCAAGCACTTGGCAATGAATGGAATGGAAGACCTCACGTCTGCCATCTTGTTCGAGACGTGGACCCAGCCTATTGATGCCAATATCCTCCTGCAGAATGCTCTGCGGTGAGCAGATCGTCCCACCTTTCCATTGTTGTGCTCTGCAACTTTGCAAAGTTCACGGCTTGCTACCCCCGTCCTACCAGAAATACTATAATCCATCGTTTCGGATGACCCCTTCACATCACATAATAGGCCAGAGAGCTTGCGCCCCTGAATCTTGGGTGCGTTCAGAGGCTTGGTGTAGACACTGCCCTATCAAATGCGTCCATCGACCACAGAGCCACCTTGCTTTGAAATCTCCAATATGGCCAGGTGAGACAGCAAGATTCAAAGAGCCTCCAGAACCCAGTGAGCAGAGCATGACGACCGTTCTGGCAAGATAGGCCTTCATCGTTCGATCGAAGCATGATTCAGATGAGGAGAATATTCGCTGACACAATAGAATGTATCCAAGGATACTCTGGCCGACCAAGGTTGGCTAGCCATATAATAGGATGCAACAAACAAGAGTTGGTACGACTGGCCAACTCTCAAGAATGTCTCATTCAAACTTACCTTTATGCGCAATGCGGGGGCCCGGTGCTGTGAACGTACTTCCTCTGGTAGGAAAGCACTTCCTTGGGTCTGTGTATGCCTTCTATCACCAGCCTGGCATGCAGCTCAGCCCGCTTCTAACCTCGATCAAAAATCCAGGTAAGTTTTGGAGTGATAGAGTGGTGCTTTGATGTGATGACTGGCTGCTCAACCCTTTCTGACACTCCAGTCACCCCTTTACAGATCCTGCTTATTGCTAATCTTTGAGGCAGCTGAGCAGAAATACTGGCTTCTGATGTGCTGGACGCAGCAAAAGGGGTTACGATCAAAGCATGGACGTTTTCTTGTTACAGTACACCTTTATGTTCTTCCTATGAGTACAACTTATACATGCACAATCACTGAATTAAGCTGATGAAATCCACTACCATCCTCGAGCTCTACCATTTGCAGTCTTTCCAGAGCAAACATTCAATAGCTGATGCATGGCATGAAGTAGCAGAATTGCCCGGCTTCATGTACTTCCCACACTTCCTTCATCGTCTTCCAAGGTCCAAAACATGTTCTTCAAGGGCTATCTCCTGGAGCGCAGAGGCGCCAGCTGTCGACACTGTCATTCAAGTCACCTGCACAAATGATGTAGCACAAAATGTTTCCAACTGATGAGGTGAAGTGTCCTGATTCTCAGGAAGTGGCAAACTTGTATCAGCTCACCATCAATGTCTCCCCTGTTGGTTGTGTAGAAAGCTGAGTCGCCGTAGCAGAATACCCCATCATACAACTTCAGTCCATATTGCTCATCCCCGCCTACATGGAACGAGTCTTCGTCACTCAATGTACCAAAGCGGGTCAAAACTGCTGCTGTTTGGGAAAAGGAAGAGGGTGGTGATACCTCCGGAGATAGAGAAGCTCGACCAATCGCGGAAGAGCCTTATACCCTGTACAAGAGCAGACATCAGAGATGCTTGCATCAAAGAAGAGAATACAGCACCACAATTGGGAAGTTGCTGTACTCAGCACCTGCTGTGGGGTTGCACGTTATTTGGTAAACACGTGGTTGGTGGGTGGTATGGTATGGTCATGTAGCTATTCGAAAATCGTGAATTCTATCACAATGCACCCATTCATCCCCCAAAACACTTCCAAAACTGCTCAGCTCGGTCCGCTAGATGGAAATAGTGCTTACAAAGCGCCTGCAATCGGTGCATCCCGAAGTGAGGTCATTGACGTCATAGGACGAAGAGTCACCCTCCTGCCTGCGCACACTCAGCACCATCGGCAACTCCCTACGATATGCCGAGCTTCTGAGCAACGTAGGAGCATATGAAGAGAGGGGCACGCTTACGAGTCATCCTCGTAAAATGTCCTGCAATGTCTATCAGAATCTCAGCAGGTGGCACAGCATCTGGAATCCAGAGGACCTTGTATCACCGCAAATGCAAGCAGAAAGCACAGACGTTTACGTAACCCGCGCTAAACGGTTTTGATTTCAAACATTTGACTTGACGACAATGTAGCAAGAGCAATGACAACAGAGGACCGAGCAAGGATGGTTGAGCGGTAAGAACGCACACACGCAGATCGGCGCAGCTCGCAAGTGAAATCGAGAGCAGCGCAGTGTACACGAGGGCAACATAAGAGGCGCGCATATTGAGCACAGGCTGATGTTCTGCGTGAATTATGTGTCTTTGCAGAACTTTGAAAATATGAGATGTTGAGATGAGGTAAGATCACTCGATGATGAGATGGATGACGGGATGATTTTGATTCTGGCAGTAAGTTACTGAGAAGCTGTCTCAGCTGCTTTAGTGAATCCCGGAGTCTTGCACCGATGTCAATCAATATGCATGTACTCCAATCCTGCTACTTGAGTCGTTGGCACTACCTGAACCTCTACTTCTGGCAACAATTTGCTTATGCATACCCAGGCCACCACAATCCTGGTTGCCTACTCAAAATATGGAGCATAGTTGTAGGTGGGGTTTGACTTTATTTTAGACGAGGCTCGGCAAAGTATCCTCTTCAGTCAAGAGAATTGTGCGTTGAGTGCAAATCAGGTACGCAATCTGTGTATCATTTTGGCACAGTATCTGGCTCCTTTCTGATGATGTCACCTCCTGGAGTAAAGCAAAACAAGGGCCAGCAGGTATGGCGGACCTGGAAGGGAAGCCATTGATTGAGCAACTGCTTCTTGCATGCAAGAGCTTGCGCACTGACGCTTATCGTCACTTGCTCCTTCATTGCGCTTCATGTCCGACAGAGTCTAGTTCGCCCCACCCTTGATCTGCTTCCTCCTTCAGATGGGTCGAGTGGCTCAACTTGAGGCTGTGATGGGTAGGTGCAAGCTTATGTATCCAGGTGATATTGCTGCTTGCAGCATGACTAGCTGCCCTTTTAACATATGCAGCAGCGCCTTGACGTCGGATTTGGATTTGCGGCATAATATAGTAAGATGCGTTGTGGGAGCTGCCCTGGCTATACACAAGGACTATGCGGCAAACTAGGTCAAGCAAGTGCCAATCAAGACTGAAACCTCAAGATGCGCGTCAATGTGAAGTGTCAGGAGGCCACTCAATTCGTCGGCTGTGATTGGTGCTAGTCCTGTGAATATGCAACTCCGGGTGAGGCCTCGTTTGAAGTCCGGAAGGAACCACACCAATCCCGCAGTGATGTAGACCTACAGGTAGTGGGAATGAACTGAGGTATTGCGCAGGGGACAGTCAAGCCCCACCTCAGGGCACCGCTTGGTCTACCTTGACTCAGGCCGGTGTTCATTCCAACTGTTCACATTGGACGTGGGCGGACTGCCGCTACCTGGCCAGGAAGTACCAGGAGTACGTGGCCAAGAACGGCACCCACTAGAAAGAGGTTACAATACGAGGGCTAGTGCCCCTATCTCCAGAGACCATATTCATGCTGGGTTTGAAATATTACTGCTGCTGATGAGGTGCTCCGCCGTTACATCGGCCCCACTCAAGAAGATTGCGATCTTAAGCTCCCCTAAACCCCCAATTCTGATGGCCTACCATCCGTTAAGATGTCAACAATTATGTTGCCCAGTGCGTCTCGTGCCAAACCAATAAGACACAGTCACGCAAGCCAGCAGGCTTACCTCCCTTCCCACGTTCAAATTCGTCATAGAGTTCTTCAGGATCACCATAATGATTTTCATCAGCAGCAGTAATTTCAAATTCAACATGATATATGTCGTCTGGAGGTAGGGGCACTAGCCCTCGCTAGTGTTATCCCTGGAAAAGAGACTGCTGCACATTATGCAACCCGTGCCTATGTTATGCCCTCAAGATTCCGCGGTAATCAAGCACTTCATGGAACATGCTGAGCCGGACCTCAATGCTTATCTGGTAGAGCACACTCCTGCTCCATTTTGGAAGGATCCAGAGCAGTAATTTCAAACAGCCGTGCAGTACACTACGAGGCAGCGCGAGAATTATATACCACGTCATGTAGCGAAGTTAGGGTACCCAGGCTGTTGTGTCTTGGTGCCCCAACAATATTTCATCTGAAGGCCTTCATAACTTAGGATCAGGAAGCGTCTCTTTTCCATTGTGCCTTCCCATAGCTGGTATGACAAATGTGGAGAACTACTGTACAATCATTTTCTGGTGCTGATTGGATTGCTTCCCCGGGTGCGATATAAGAGTGATGTCAAGAACAGCTGGCGGAAGGAGGGATCACTTGTGCGGCCTTGGGTTCCAGATCTGCCCAGAGATGCTGTAGGCATTCCGAAAACTCTTGTGCGTGCCAGTGCCTAGATATTGATTGATATTGTTTGAAGGTCATGAGGCGTAGAGGGCCGAGGCTCGCCTCTTCTTCTGTGTGTGGAAGGCAGGTACCTCTCACAGTGTGCAGACTTCTGTCCCAGAATGCCCCCTTGGCGTGACTAGTTTGCGCCCTGAAGTTTGGTGACTTCTCCAACCCCCTCATTGGCTCCTTATAGGCTTTCAAGCAGCTTCTTGGCTTCTTTTGGGCACTGAATTGGCATGTGCTGCCCTACAATATTCTCTGCTCAAACCATACAGCACTGGAATTGTGTTCCTTGTCTTGGAGTGATGCTCAAGGTTGGTTGATTTTGGAGACGAATTTCACCAGCCAATCCATAGATGTAACGAAATGTCTTGCCATGTGTGTTGTGAATCATTCACATTCGACGCTTTCAAGCTTGGCACTGCAAACCTTGTCAGATGTACATGTCCACGAGATTTAGATTACCCCCACCATCTTCTTGCTCGACTTTGGAATCATGCTGCTCCTCACTTCCATTGGCATAGTCTGATAGCGATCGAGTAGATAAGAATGAGTTCCAGCTCAGAAATTTCTCAGGACCGCAACGTTCAATCGCCCCTTCACTTGCTTAATTGCACGCTTGACAGCCTGAGAAGCAAAGTCCAGCCTTTCTTGCCAAACCAGAGGTGAGGACTGTAAATCAGTCGCATTCGAGGGATGGAGATCTTTCGCATGCACACATCCACACAAGCACTTCTGGAACCATCTCAACGCTTTCATTCGCAATTTACATTTTCTGCTTAACGATTGATGAAATGCATGGTGCAGACGCATGCAAAAGCTGAAAACTTCAGAGTCATTCTCTTGCTGCTTTTGCCAACTGCCCGTCTCGGCCTATTTCTCACCTAAAAAGCCGGCCCTGCAGGTCACTCTTATCCCATGCACTGCCAAAGCCTAGCCACCGCAGACCCACGTGCCAACCTCGCCGTCAGGAGGGGGTGTCGTTCAGGGGCAGCCACTTTGCGGCAGCCATCCCAGGCGACGGTGTGGTAGAGCAGGTCTTCACAACAGGCATCAGCAGCTTCCTGTACGCCCTCAGCTTCCTTTGTGCTGGGCCTGTTATTGCCTCCGTAGCGGGGATGGGTGTCCTGCCCAGTTGCTGGAGGACCATAGGGGTTTTTAGAAGATTGCATCAAGGAATCGGCCACAGATTGCGAGGACACCGTGCCTGTGCAGAAACCTCTACAACACTGTGCTCATTGGAAGGATCATCCTCACCTGGTTCCCCAACGCACCCCCGGCGATCGTGCAGCCCCTGTCGACCGTGACAGACCCATACCTGAATCTTTTCAGGTACCGTCTTGTCAAGAGTTTTTCCATCCTCCCATCATCTTAATCCCTTGCTTGTGATGCAGACTGGATTATTGAAAAAAAAAACCCCTGACCAGCGTTCACTTTTGACTCCCTTCTCAGCTGATCATTCTGCTGCTGTATGACCATCCATGCTCTCCACCGGATCTAATATTCTTCCTGCAGGGGTATCATCCCTCCCATTGGTGGCACCTTCGACCTGTCCCCAATCCTGGCATTCATCGCACTCGATGTGAGCCGAGCTCCTCCCCTTTAATCGCATCAGCACTGCCTCAGTCTTGGTATTCAACCTCCAGAGCACCCGAAAAAACGCACCACAGAAGTGAGCAAACGTTTACAGCATAGTACACACGTGTCTGCACCTCTTGGCCGGAAAATTGAGGGGCAATCGAGGCTGCAGATGGTGAGAGGATGTCTTGTGAAATCGAGAGGGGAAAGTCTCTTTGTGTGTTTGTATGGGTGGAAAGGAAGGGGAGGAAGTCGGATTGAGGCAGTGTGGCAGGAATTACGTTTGCATGACCGCAAGTTTTGCAGCATTTGGGTAATCCAGAGCGAGTGTGACAAAATACCTGTGCAGCTCTTCACAAACGCTGCTGCTGCTCTACCCTGTGAGCTGGAGGACGGTAAGGCCCCAGAGCAGAGCCAGAGCAACAGCAACCCCCTGCAAATGCTGGCCCCCTCCAAGTTTGTCACGAATCTGCGCACCAGGATGGCCCGCAACAGGAGACAGGTGCCCTCCGCAGCCCAGTCGTGTAAAATTTTGCCGAATGGAAGATCTGCTTTGGGCCTCAATATTGCCATGCGGGGTCTGCAATTTCCCATGACCTGGATACGCTGAATTTCAAAAATTTGCAAGCTTTGTACACTGTTCAAGGAATAACGAAGCTCTTGAATGCAGAGGCAGCAGCAGAGGACTGCCTAGAAAGCTGTCACAGCTGGAAGCTGCATTTTGCAACCAACCGTCCACTGTCTTGACCCATGGGTCGTTTTGCAAAAATCAAGGTCCTATGTGTGAGAGACTATTCAGAAGAAGTGCTTGATAGTATGCTAAGTACTCGTGCCAGGTCCCTAGTGCTGAACTGGCTTCGTTCATGAAGTTCATGAGTGAGTGACTTGATAGGGTTTAGGCTAACTGAAATTTCCATGCTGACTAGCAAACTGGGCCCTCCATTAAGAAGTCTAATCAGCAGTCTACACTCATGATTGCATTTATGATCATCTAGGAAGAAATGGATGCAGAGCCAAAAATCGGGAAAGACATCACTTTCTTCACGGCATGGTTAGCTCAAGCTACCGATTTGGCCTTACCTCTTCTAGACGAGGCTGCAGTAGCTGCTGAGTATCGTTGCAGTGCTGTTCTGCGCATTGTGATGTTTCGCTTTACATGGCATGCGTCTTGGCTGCATCAATCGAGCACCAACGGCCCTTCTGAGGAACAGCATCGCAGTTGAGCGATAAGCTGATATGATGCCATCAGAGGAAAGTGTGGAGTATGAGCCTGAAAAGCTCCCCTTCTAACTACAGGTTCTGTCCCTTCGCACAGCGGGTCTGGATAGCTCTGGAGGAGAAGAAGCTCAACTTCTCACTGGTGGAGGTGGCTATCAAGGTGGGATGCTGATCTGCCAGTCACATCAATCTCTTCTGTCAGTGGGAAGGCATGTGAGTTATGCATACACCCTGCACCCATGCTGAGATATTGGCCCCTGAATTCACCACACTGAGCAATGAATGAGATGAGAGGCATGAGACCTACCACAGACATAGATTTTGGTTTTTGGTTTTCTCTTTATCTCCAGCAGAATGTCACTGTAATCCACAGCAATATGGCAAGAGGGAGTGAGGTAAGTGCCGGTGCATGCAGGATCCCGACACGGGGCTTTGGAGGGACATCACCAGAAAGCCTGCCTGGTTCATCGCACTAAATCCCCTGGGCAAGGCAAGCCACAAGAAGCCTCATGTCTTCTACATAGCATGTGATCTCTGGGTCACCAGAAGTAGGCTAGGTTGATCGTTAGACACTGCAAGCTGTAATAAGCCAGTGCTGAGGATTGCTGAGAATGCATTTGCAGATACGAATGTCAAAGGAGTCTGATGATTACCTCACACGTCTGCAGGTGCCTGTCATAGCATACAGGCAGAACGGTGAGAAGCTGGTCTCCATCTATGAGTCCCTCGTCTGCAACGAGTTCCTGGAGGATTTTGCCCCCAACCCAGAATACCCGGCACTGTTCCCCCTGGAGTCCTACAATAGGGCGCGCGCAAGGCTACTGATCGACCGATTCGACAGAAAATTCATGCCAAACTTCTACGGCCTTCTCGTCAAGTGAGCACCCCTCTTTGCAAGTCCACTCCCAGAGAAAGAGTCTTCATCAAGCAGTGGACTTCCTATCGCTTTGAATGGGCGAAATTCAAACTTTCGTGTAAAGCCATCTGGGGGCTTCACTTTTGCAAAAGGGGCAAGCTTCTTTACATTCTCTGCAAATCAGCCCCTCATTTTGTGCGAGAACACTACCTCTTGAACTGTTGAATCATCATTACTAGACTGACTCCTTGTTGATTCAAAATGCAATCTCAAGAGTACACTTTAAGCTGTTGAGGTCTGAACTGTTGCTTTGAGTGGACCAACAAATCGCAGAAAAGGGGAGGAGGCAAGGGCGGCATGCAGCAAGGCCATGGCCCAGGAGCTGCTCTGGCTGGAAAGCCAGGCAGATGCGGAGGGGCCCTACTTCCTGGGGAAGCTGTTCTCCGCGGTGGACTGCACGCTGCTGCCATGGTTCATCAGGCTCTATATTCTCAAACATTATCGCGGTGAGCAGCTTCCTAAGTTATCACTCAAATTCGAGCAGAGGATATGGAGAGAACCTCAATGGGATTTTCAGATGGACAGAACACCCTGTGAAGCTTGACCGAAAGTTGACTTCAACTTCAGCCTCCTTTTGCGCAGGGTTCGAGATGCCCAAGGAGTGCAAGAGGCTGGTTGCCTGGTGGGTTTCCTTGCTGTTCTTAGGGTGCCAAATAGAGTGCCAAGTGAGGAAAGAGATCAGCAGAGCTCAGAGTATGCGCAGACTGATCCTGGCTTTGATGGTGCGGCACTTGCTGCAGGTACCAGAAGGCCATGCAAAGGGAAAGCGTGCAATCCACTCTGCAGTGTCCGGACGAAGAGGTTGGGTGAGCTGCCCTGAAAATCAAGGACATTGAAACATAAGTCATTTTTGCAGACTGCTAATATCCAACCTGAGAGGGCTATGTGCTCAAATCGCTGATCTCAAGCATGAGATGTCTGTGCAAACACAACGGACATCCTGCAGGTATGAGGAGATGCTTTTGAACCACTACTCAAGATACGCAGACGGGACGGCCAACTCTACCTCTGCTAGGGACTTTGGGTAGCCACGCACGAGGGACACATTGTTGGCTTTTGGAGAATTTGATACTTGCTTCTGTTCAGCTTGTTGTTTGCAGCCTAGGAGAGACTTGCTTTCGCTCAAAATTCTTCTCCACAATTAGCTGTCTTATCCACGGCAAATCTAGAATTGAGTAGGTCTGTGGCTTGCAAGTTTACTGATTTTCGGGCTCTGGAGAAGAGTGTGTGTATGTGCGTGTGTGTACTAATTCTGACTGCGTCGCTAATTTGTTACAAAGGTCGATCAGAGCACCCTTGAGCACACCAGCCGCTGCTGCAAATGAAAGCGGTGCCCTTTAATCCTGAAGAATTCACAAACCCACTGTGAGAAATACTGTCAGCTATCCTGAGACTTTCCTGGTGTACATGCTCGCCAATTCCCACACCAGGGACCCCTCCTCCTGTGCCTTCCTCAGCTGCTTCTTTGCCACCATATCTCGATAGCATTGGACGACTTCAGGCCGTGGGTCGCCTGCCTCCCGGAACCTGCTCTGCATTGTCTGCGGCAGAGCCTTCAGGGGAGGGAGCAGGTGCAGGGCACCCTCCTCAGCCAGCACATCCAGCAAGCTCACCTGCAAGCCTCTCTATTGCTCAAAATTGCATGGCTGTAGCCCGATTCGCATTGCACACACACAGCCCTACTTTTCCCCACCAATTGCACCTCGATTGCAAGAAGAGAACCAGATAGAGAAAGCATGTTCAGGTGACGGAGTCCCAGTCATGCATGCTCCATTTAAAGACCACTCTGTGGAAGGCCGTGTCAAGCAAAGAGAAAGGTCGAGACGGATCGCTTGCCTGCAATGCTTGTGGTACCGTCGGCAGCAGGAAGGCGGCCAGGCAGGAGGCAAACAGCGGGTCGCCAAAGCTGGAGGTTGCAAAGTGGCTTGCCCATCTGCCGACGTCCGCGGCGGTGATGAAGGTGTCGCCTGGTGAGGGCCAAGCCAGTGAGTGCGGTGTAGACCTGAGGCTGGGGCTGAATCCCAAATAGATATCCCTGAAGGCCAGAGAAGTCTGAGCAGCCAGTTCGTTTCCCCAGACCAGGGATTCTGGCATGTTCTTATTCACAGGGCTGGGGCGCTTTCCCAGGTGAGCATAGGGAAGGCATGGAGACAGAAATTCTTTCCAGGCAGACACAGGTGCTTAGGAGGTCAGGAAAGCTGTCAGACCTGAGGGCGAGGGTGGTGGCACGGATGAGGGGTTGGAGCCACAGGTCTGGGCGCTGGGACTGTGGTGGCAATGGCGGGGAAAACACGGCAGAGAACAGAGCATGCAGCTTCATACCTGCGGAACAAGGATTGGAAAGGTGTGCCTCTGTGTGGGTGGCTGATTATCTTATGATGTTGTTAGATGTGATGCTGCTATGACCACTCACGAGACCCTCCCCCCCTCTCCCCCACTCCACTGGTTATATAGCACCATTGAGTCCATGATTGCACATGTGCTCATATACACCTTTCTGACGGCCCCAGTCGTACATCTTGCACGAGCATTGTGAGGGACCAAGCCTCCAATTTGTATGTTTCAGCACAGCCTTTTGCATACATCCTGACCAGTCAAGCTACCTGTGGGAACGGGCACCAGAAAATGTTCCTTTGCTGTGAGTTCCAAGCCAAGGCAGTGGGCCAGCATGCAGGCTGTGGTCTGGGTGAACGTGTCAAGCGCTTGGTCCCCTCTGGCAGTGCCTGCTTCTGCATCTTCCGGTATGGGGTCCAGGTTTCCAGGCTGGCCGCCCTTCTCAGGTGCCTGCTCCTCTTCTGCTGGCTGCACGCAAGATTAGCCAGGTCGTGTCCAGGTCATTCCTCGAAGAATTAAGATTGCACAAGACTGGAGAGTGGGTGCCGGAAGCCTGGGATAGTGATATTTGATAAGCGGTGTAAATGATAAAGTTCATGTGACCTACAAAGCTTTGAAAATGGCCGCATCCGGATGAAGTGTTTTCAAACGTACTATTGTCCTGGGACAGCATAATACATTCAGTACTTGCAAGGCTATTTGATTGAATTTTACTGCTTCCTTCTCTTACGCCACGAAATTTGTAAGCTGCAGCAGGGGAGTTGAGACTAGTGTACCTGATACCATTTTCCTGTAGAATGCAGTTGAGGGGTGAACCTCAAAAGGTCCCTCAGTTCACACTGGTTGGCAAGAGCAGGCACTCACCACGTGGTACATCCAGTCTATTCTCAGGGGCAGCAGTGATTCCAGAGGCTGCAGGAACCCCTCTCCGCACGCCACACCCAAGCTCCCTGTAGTCCTGCTTTGCACCCTCGTCGAGCTTGCATCACCCTCTGGCATTAGCCCCAGCATTCCTGCTGCCCTGACGACAGCACACCAGAGCAGTTCAAGCATGCAAATATTGTCATGATTATGCTTCTCAATTTTTAAAGCAGGAATACTCTGGAAGCACAGGAACAAGATCTGTGCATGTTGACCTCAGAACACCTCAGCAGCTCCTTCATTCTGTGGCTCTGTGAAGATTGCTCGACTGGCCCGAGGCACTGCCAATCAATACCAATAAAGGCTGAGGGCTTCAAAATCCTACGACTTAAAAACCAAGTGGTGTGCAGTCTCTACCTGTTCTCTAAGAGCAACCGGCTGGCCTCTTTTGGCGTAGGGACCTCCAGGCCCAATCCAGGACTGTAAGCGTCCCGACATCGCGTCGCCGCAGCCAGCTTTTCAGCCACTGCAGTGGGGCTGTAGATGAAGGAGAGGGCGGGAAGGGCCAAGGCCTCGCTGCCAGGAGGGAGGATGGTGGGCAGGGCCATCGCTGCGGCCCCCAGAAGGCTGTTCAGGGCTCTGTCGTCCCCTACACCCACAAGCTGACCTTGGGACTGCTGGTTCTCCACATTCTTTAAGAGTATGCCATAGACATATTTTGAAACATCGTCTGCGCACTGAAAAGGGGTTCAGGTGGAGGCTTTGTCACTGTGTACCTGCCCTTGCTGCATGACCTTTGCTTATCTCCTCCTTGAATTCTCCCTTGCAGTTTAGAACGGACACTGTGTTCCTTGTAGGATGCATCTCCCTGCATGCATCCCTGTAAATGTGCCATTTGGGTGCCAAAGATGGAGAATCTTGCCTGTTCTGTGACGTAGCTGCTCCAGCAGGCTGATGAGAAGGCGCCAGGTGGGCAGATTCAGCTCCGCGGTCAGCGCATCTGTGGGCTCCAGGATCAGGACAGTGCTGATGCTCCTGTCTGCTGCTTTCAAGACCTGCATATCAAACATTGCTATATTAAACTGTTTCCCAAACCTGTCTGCTTGTTTCAGAGCTTTTAATTTTCTGCAGAATTGATGGAAATATGTGGGTTGATTCTTGGCAATATCCACAATTATGACATCATTGCGTGTCGAGCAGCAGGGTTAGCAACGATCACTCCTTGCAGGAAAGGAGGTTTGCTGGTTTCTGGTGAGCAGCCTTTATGGCACCAAGCAGAACCATCGCGACCAGTATGCTAGGATTGAGCTCAAGGCATATGTCAAAGCCTAGCTCAGGATATCAGGTCGCCCCGTATTTCTCTCAGAAGCAGTCTCAAAATGGAGATTGAAGAGAAGAAGTGACCTGGCGGCAGATGGACTCCAGATGCTCAAGCCACAGGTTATCATTGTGAGAGCCTACAACTTCATTTCTTGCCGCATGCAGGGTTTGTTGCAGCTGCATCATCCTGTAGAGCCATCCATCAATGGAGGCCCTCAATATTGATACCCCTGTCCTCTCCCTGCATTGCAGCATGCGTGTATGTCTTGATCCAACTTTTCCCATTCTTCCCTGCATCTGTCCACATAAGACTTTCTAGTTTCGAGCAGAATTGAAGAGCATTTGGTGCTGCTTTTCCTGAATTGTATTTCCGCATCATCTCAAATCCATACCTCTTCCTTGTGAAGTATTCAGATTGTGGGCCAAAAATGTTCACATTGATTGGGTTTGATTCATGAGCAAGGGACAACACGAAATATCCCCTTGTCTGTGTATAGGGGTAAGATGCATACCTAAGAGCTGGCGGGATCTGCAGCGACAGTATGTCCCTGGCCATTTGTTCATCAGCGATGCTCTCGCTTTCAGCAGTAGCAACCTGCACATTACCAGAAGAGCTTCAGTTCTAGGCCAACAGGGATTGCACTTTCTTCAACAGGTCTAATCTACAAACTTTGCAACACCGATGTCCAGTAGTCCAGAATAATCATGAAAGATTTCTCTGGATATTGTGTTACATGCATAATCCCACCCTCCCCGCCTCCTGCAAGCCCACCTTCATTTCCTGAAACTCATAGCCACCCGGAAATCGTTAGAAGGATGAAAATGGACCCTGCTCTTTTATCAGTGACTTCAAGGCTCTGCGGGGAAACCAAAAGCAGAGGGACACACTTGCAGGGCAGTCATGTGGGAAAGCACTGCGGAGTGTGCTGCAAGTGCGGCTGCCAGGTGCCAGTCGTCCGACAGGGCCCTCAGGGCCCGCCACGCCTCCCCCCTCAGCCACACTGCCGCCTCCTTTGCCAGGCTGGCGGCGCAGCCCATGGAGATGTACCGCTCCTCCTGCTGCCTGCAAAACATGGATCAGAGCTCAGAGCACATTGATTTTTCTTTGGCTGTGTGGCCATTGCATCATGCCAGCATAGCGATGCTGGGCTAACGCGAATGGGGTTCGATGCTGAGATGACCCGTGGCTGCTTTGGCCGTGAATCCTGGAGACCCCTCTAAACCACCCTATCCCTCCCTCAGGTCTCAATCTTGCAGTGATTAGTTCTGCACAATCTTTGACACAATAATTTTGTAATATGGAGGGATTCCCACACGAACAATGGAATCCAGACTTCCAATCTAAGGGTGAAAGTGGAGTCAAGCACACAGCCAGGCTTACCTGCAAGAGGAAGCAGCCAGCCTCCAGACCTCGATTTGGACGCGCAGGGATGACAGAGAGCCCCCCGAGAGGGCGGTCCAGTCTGGACAGACAAAGTCGTGGCAGAGGACGTGGTAGACCTGGTCTACTTGGATGATGTGGATGCCAAAGTCTGTGCAGATCCTCCAGATCCGCAGGGTCTGCACCTGTGGTGTGCAGAGAGGTCGAGCTTGGGGAAAATTGACACACTGCTTGATCTTTTTGCATGAAGATGCTCCTGCAGAAAAGGAGCTGCTATCTGTGCAGTCAAATCCATGCGACTACAAAAGTGACGGGGAGCTACTTGTGCATTCATACAGCAACGCGCCTACAAAGTAATCATGAAAGAGAACTGCAGAGTGAATCATGTCAATGCAGGCGTAGAGAAGTTGATGTCTCGGTGCTAACCTTCAATTCCAAGGCAAGAACTTGGCTGTCTTCTGCTGCTTCTGGCACTGAAGACAAGATGATCTGCACCAACCTCTGCAGCAGCCCTGCGAAGCGATCACGACATGTTTTGACTTTTTGAGTGCTCGAATCATGCTACACAAGCCGCCACACCGACACATTTTCTATTCATACTCTTGCAGACAGTACAAATCGTTGCAGAGATACCCGCAGACCCGCGCTGATACATGCAAAAGCGTAAGCAGCAAGCCTGAAGCGATGATCTCGACAGCAGACAGTGTAGCACAGACTTGCCCTGTGCAGTCAGAATCGCCATCACCTCTAAATCCTGGACCTGAGAAAGGAGCAATCACCTTGCGTCATCAGGGAATGCGCGGCCTTCCTTCCCCTGGCACACAGAGTTGCGAATAGAGCCAGCACCTCCCCCCTGGCCCGCAACTTGGCATGCCGGATGGCATCCCCAGGTCCACCCCCGCCTCCATCCTCCCTAAGGAACGACAGCAGGGTTTCCACCAGCCCAGGGGTTGCTGTAATCTCATCCACGTACTGCTCTCCCCCATGAGCCAGGTGGATGAGTATTGCCAGGAGATGTGGGTAGGCTGCCGGCACTGGCATGCTCCTGAGCAGGTGCTGTATGCGCGGCAGCACCTGCATATGGCAAAGTGTTCGTGTATCCATGCCAGGACTCTGAGCTTCAATGCCAGGTTTGCGTGGAGTGTCAGTGGCCAATTGGTCCGCTCCCGAAAATTAGCTCAGAATAGCAGGCAGCACTCATTCAAGAATGGGAAGGGAAATTGCCAAACCATTGCAAGGGCCTAGAGGCTGTGGCTTATCGAGCAATTCTGACAGTTTGTGTGTCAAACATGGCCTTTATTTGATGCTAGGACGTGGACTGTACCTGCATCTGCACTAAGCCAGCATCTGCACTGACAGCTGCGATCTCTCGTGCGGAAGGCGGCTCCTCCCCGGGCTGCTCGGGGGGGCAGCCTGCCGCCTGCATGCTCAGCGGCAGTGGTTCCCAAGGGCAGAGGTGGTGGGGTCGACGGAGCAGTTGATGGGGCACCAATGGGATCCCTGCAAAACACAGAGAACGGCTAACAATCCCCCTTCGAGGCTCCATATCCAAACGGCTTTGATGTCAAAGTATTCGCCACATGATTGACAATCTGAGAGAGCAGGGCAGAAGACAATATGCAAGCAGTCATACCAGCCACAGAAAAGCCAGCATATCCACACACGCACTTCAGCTGATTCAATCATAGTCGGAAATGTCTGTCAAAGTCTTGCCTGAGCCTTTCCAAACTCATCTAGCTGGTTTAGCTCGCCGTCAATATGCCAATCTGCGCAAACAAGGCAGCTCACATTGGCCGCCATCCCTTACACCAAAAGCACATCTCAGAAACATATGTACCTTCCAGCTGTAGATCCAGGTATGCGTCCCTCAGCTCGTGGCCGGTCCCCAGGAGGCTGCAGATGCTCTTGGAGGCTGCGGTGATGACCGCAGGGGAGGTGTCGTCCAGCGCCACCCGCATCGCCTCCGCCACGCGGCCCTCCTCGCAGACATGCCACCACACGCTGTCCTTTGAGACCTCCGTGGCTTCCCCTGCCTGCCACGCTGCTGCATTCAGTTCCCTGGAGTGCAACGCAGCAGGGGGGAAGATGTTGAGCACCATCATGTGGCAGGTCCAGTGAGATGAACCGTATCCCACGCCCAATCTTCCGTGATGCTCTGAGGCCACCTGAGGGTGAAGAACGTTTGGGGTCTAGCAATTTTTGGAATGCAGTCAAAGGAGTGCCTCTCACTGCATGCCAACGCAATCTCAGAGTTTTCTGTTCTTCGCCAGCCGTTGCTAGATTCCTGGGCCATTAATCTGTTGCAAGTCCTTCTCATCTACGGTCGCAACAAGCCTACGTCATGCATGGCTGCACAACGACCTTCACCCCAAAAATCCATGGACAGGAAGCGGCTGACCTCTTGTTGCAGGTTTGGAACCTGCAGGACCTCGGAGTGGCGGGACTGCCTGGAGTTGGGATGCACTGACAAGACCACCTCCGAGATGACACGGCATGCGGCTGCCCTCATGGCCGGCTGGGTGCTCCTGGCCAGAATGCATGCCTCCCGAATCGTCATTCCCTCCTCCCCACCATTCCTGCTCAAATCAGAATCCTAACCCCTGTAACTCCCAAATTGTCATGCCCTCTTCCCCACTGTTCCTGCTCAAATCAAAATCCTAAATTTTGCGACTTCCAATTTGTCATGCCCTCCCCTCAATTGTCCTGGCTTGATGCAAAACAAGAAGAAGCGTTTGTGCCACCTGATTGTAATTTTGGATTTCACTGCGGTGCCTGATTCTTCTTAGAATTTATGTCACGCCCTCTTGGTAGGCTGCCCTTTCCAAATCAGGGCCGTCTATGTGTCTGAATGATGCAAACATGATTAACCTGAAAGCTTCATGCAATGGAAGTGCAATGCTCAGATATCAAGGCAATACAGCAACAAATGTAGACAGCAACAGATGTTGACAGCAAATATATCACATGCTCCCACTGTGACATACATTGCCTTTCAATCAATTGATTGTCGCTGCCGATCCTCTGTAAACAAAAGTTCAGCTCCTCACCAGCTCACAAAAGCATCACTGCTCAACCCGTCTGCAGAATCCCCAGCCCAGAAACCCAGCAGCTCACCCTGCAGCCCAAAGCGAGCTCTGGCTGCCAGCTTTGACACCCCCACAGGCTGTCGGCCACCTGCATAAACGTTACAGCAAAATCACTGGTGTTGGATTCAGCCTGTGCCCATACGCCCTGCTTTGTTTCTGTACACAAGCCATTCCTTGGCTTACAGCGTTGAACAATGCTAGAAAATTAGTGATCATCCAAGGTGATACAAGACACGAAGAAACTAAGGTTGCATACTTATAGTCAGCAGACTTAGCTCAAGCAGATGTTCTCAATTTCGATTTCATGGCTTTGGCAACCACAACAGATGACCTTGCCCTTGCCTGTCGACAGTAATCCTGCAGCCTGACCTAACTCATCTTAGAAGGCACTCACCTGTATCTCCTGTAGGGGATTTGGGTTGCTGATAGGCCCCACAGTCTTTTTGGTTGCTCTGCAATTTTTGCTTTGCAGGGGCAGGCTGCTGCTGGACTCCTGCAGCTGATCCCTCAGGATACTTCTTGCTTCGTCTGCTCCTCAAGAAGTCCAGGGATTTGGCCGACAGGGTGTTTGCGATCTCCCTCTGAGCCTCCTCCACCTGGTGCCACAGAGGCCATTTGGTTGGAGAATTAACGCTGACTGTCTGGCAGCTGATTCTATCTAACAGTAGGCTGCCTTCCTTGCATTGATGGATGATCAGCAGCCTACTCATCTGATGCATGCAGAATCTCAATGTTTTACCCAATCCTTCCCAATTCTTTCTTGCATTTAAAGCACAGTGGTTCTGGCAAATTTCGCCCTGGTCTATAATGGACTGTCTGGGGTTGCTCAAATGGTCATTTAGGAGTTCAATATTCATTGAAGATATCACTCACCTGCGCTGAGCCCATGTTCTTGATAAGGTTCGTATTCTCGGCATCTATGCTGCTTGAAGAGGTCCGGCTTGCATCAGGCTGCGTCTGGGTAGACATAGGAGCAGCAGCAGGAGCAGGCGCACCACTGGAAGTTGCAGGTCTCGCAGGGCTTGCTTCTCCAGCATCCTTTTTCCGAGCCATGGCGAACTGTACAGAGACAGTTTGATTATTTCCTGGTCTGGCCTGGGGCAAAATCTTGCTGCACATCAGAACTCCATATTTTGGATTTGCTGCCTGCAGCTCTCATTGGAAGAACAACAAGCAGTCTAGCTGACCAAAGAGCTGTTGAGATATGATACCACAGAAACAGATCAATAACTACCTTTCAAGCAATTTCGAGCTTGGCGGTAGATTCCATTGCCTTGGAATGCCTTGGAATGCTTAAACTGGGTGCTGGACTGGCCAACAAACATCGGACTGATTGAATTGGCCATGTCAATATGCGACATGCACTGATGGCATTTGCTGATCCTGAGAGGCTGCAGATACGAGGCTGGGGAAGCTTCACACACCCTGGACAATTTGCGCTGGGGAGCTTCTGGAAATCCAGAAACAGGCGGTGTGATCTGTGGTAACGAAGGTGGTGCTGATACCACCCTCTCTTGCACCATGCCCACGATTCCTTGGATTACGTCCTCAGATGACTGAAATGGCTCCTCTTCTTCAGAACCTGCATGGTGCCTTCTTTCTGATGTTGCATAGACTTTAAATAGAATCTACTGCTGTACTCTAGATATCTCGCAAATCTAAGAACATTGAAGGGCTTTTCAGAAATGCTTATCACTACAGAAACAGCATTGACAATTGATGTTGTGATCACCTCACAGCAGATATAAGATCCCAGCCGTCTTCAAATGATTGCGAAGCTCACCAGAGTATCTTTCATTCGGTAGGTCTCTATTCTCCTCTGGCACTTCACAGCTTTTCCTGCTGATACGGGTCACCTTTGCGGCTGGCGCTATTTTGCCTGTCCTGAAGGCTTCCTGCGTGTGATGAAAGAAATTAAGGTGCTCAAATGGAAGGAAAGAGGTTGCGGCACCCTCGCATGCGAGTTTTTTTAACCGGTGCGGGGTACATTCTCTTTGCCTTCAACGCGCACTTGATTTTCTTCGAGGTCATCTTCTCCAGGCACCGGACGCCTCGGGATCATCTTCACAAGCTCGTCGCTAAAAGTGCATGCACTGGCAGATTTTCCGAGTAAAAGATGCAAATATTGTTTCAATATCGCACATGGGCCACATCAGATGAGTTGTGGCATCTCAAAGATGTTAGCTTCTGCTTTTGTGAAAGTGGAAGAGGAAAATAGAAGAACACCCTAAGCCCTCCAGCGAGATTTGAAAATGGGCAGGATGGGCCACTGGAGCAAGATAGAAAGCACTCCAAAGATCAGGCGAGCGTGTCTGAATGCAGAGCATATTTAGGGCCATGAGCTTGAAGATGTGAGCGGCAAGACTGGAATGGTGCATTGACTGCAGCACAGCTGAAATTTTACAGGTATCTGACGCGGCAATATGCTTTACAATGGACTTGTGCCATAGTGTCTTGAATCAGAAAATTGATTGAATGGCTTTGTTTTCCGGGAAGGGAGATCTATCAAGAGACACTGCACTTGATTCTCATGTCACCCAGAGCTGCCTAAGCACCCTTGATATGCACATCTCTCAGCAGCAAGAATAGCGGCATACAGCCTTGCCAAGCTGACCCACGTCTGCTGGCTATTTGTAAGCTAAAGCTGTTCATCCATGGCGTCCTGAATGTCATCTGAAAAAAAGTCATAAGTTGCATGATCTGTCAGTAGCGAGAATTCAATACCAGCCGTCTACTAAAAGGACTCTTCAGATGCCGTCCCTCTCCCATAAGAGAGCTAAGTCTCAAATCCAATGAACAGAATATGGTCATAGCATTCACGCAGATCAGCATGTGCAGTCAACATTTGCCATATATCAAGCACACCTAACCCCAGTGTTCTGCTTTATACACAGTAGATACACTCACTTCATGAAGTTTTTCGGTGGATTCTTTCTTTCCCTCCGCTCAAGGTATTGTTGCCCGTCTGTAATTACCAGGTAGGGCATTTTCGGCTCCTCCCTGCACACACACACACGACATCAGCACGTTGACTTTCATGTTTTCAAATGTCCAAAGGATGGGGTGATGCGTTGTCATGTAATTGTCAACTCCCCGTCTGCTCTGACAATGTCTAATTCAATCCTAGTATCCCTATGTTCTGCCTGCAATACATGCTGTAATTTCTTTTGCAAGCCTTGTTCACATTGAAGGAAGTCTTCCAAACGATTCTGCCTGAACAACGGCCGAGGAAAGCTTACCCTTCCTTGGACTTGAAGCAAGCCCGCATATTACTCCAAGCGGGCCGGACTACGCCACTGAAGTCCAGGGTATAGAGCCCCTGGATGAGGTCCTCTACCCTGTCGTTGCACCTGTGCGGCTGAGGCAGCTTTTTTGCCTCGGGAGCTGCTGGAGACTGCTCCTTGGACAAGCCTTCGTCCACCATAGCTGGAGTTTTGAAGATCCCCGAGCTGCTTTCCTCAGATAAGTATGGCTCTGACCTGAGATGGGAAGAACAGGATTTGAGAATGCTTGACAATTATTGCCGGCTTTCAAAGTGCAACTTCTGAACATGCAGAGGTTTCCTTTATACCCTGCATTTACAGAAGAAGCACCTCACCAGCTTACGTGATGTCTCTATATTAACGTAGAGCTGTGCTGATAGCCGCAAGCCAGTTCGCAGCTCGAAATCTAGAGTGGCAAGAGTTATTCAAGAGACTGGGATGTATGCAGAGGTATCGTTCTGATAATGACGACGTGAAGTGAATTTGCCAGCCGTTTTTCTGATCAAGTGCATGTATTTATATCAGAACACTGCAATCTCAGTGCTTCCCTGTGACAACTACCCCTCAGTGTTACTAGCAGATCACCGTTGGTCGATTAAGTATCAAATGGATGTTTCTGCGCAATAGCGTTGTCGATACAACGCTCAATATGATCGGCATTACCTAAGACCCACTAGTTTCATTGTTTTCATTCGCATGCGACAGACCGCATGCTGTTCCAAGACTTTTTCAAGCAGTTGAGGCCCAAAAGCTGAAGTAGAGCTTGAAAAGGGTCCTCTGATGGCCGGAAACTCTCTTGAGGACTTGCTGGATGAGCTGCTGAGCAGTGATGAAGAGGTGAGATAATTTCTTGAGTTTCTGAATGATACTGGAGTTTCCACTGATGATCTGACTGCTTCAACTGCATCCAGGAGGCAACGCAGGAGCACAAAGAGACAGCCAATCATGAGGAATTGAGGAAGCCAGGCAAGCCCTGCGGCAGAGGAATGGCAGCTGCTTTGTATTTACCTGCTTGCACCAGATGCCTTTGCATTAGGTCGCGTTCACAGCAGTGACGACATTGCATGCCATCTCCTGGTTTGGCAGTCAACTTTGGGGAGTATTTGCACTGCATCAATGATGCAGCTAAGTGTTTGTGCTGCTCTTTTCTCACAGCAGCAGCTGAATTAGAGGCTGAAGACCTTGAACTTCTCCGCAAAGAGGACTCTGCCAAATCTTTCAAATTTTGCCATGTGGGAAAGCAAATTCAGGGCTAACACCTGAAAGGCATTTCAATCGGCAGGTGGAAAGGATGAGCCATGTGACTCTCCTGCGGATGGACACCACACGCCCTTGGACTCTCGCCCAGGTCAAGCTTCTCTGCCTTCAACCCCCACAGACAAAGGTCTAAAAGCTTAGTAGAGGGAAGGACGGCTAGCCATTCGTCCTTGGGGCATGTTACCTGTAGAAGCTGCTATATTGTAGCTGATCACGTAATGCTCTTTGCAGATACTGTTGATGGGCAAAGAGGTCAAACGCTGGCAGTTGCAGGCAGCAACATCCATGACGAGCTTCCTACTGGCGTACAGCCACCTGGTGAGCTGAAACTTGCGTGCAAATACAGTCGATGGCTCTTTCAGCAGGCTGTGCAAAGTCACTGCTGTGGACAATTTGCTTATTTTGAATCTCAACCATAGTCTGCCATTGCCATGTCACAGAGGAAATGATTGACGTCACGATTGCAGAATGCCCAGGAATGGAATGCCATGTCTCACTCCTTTGAGCGTATTTGCGGCACCAGAGAAAGAACATCATTAGCTTGAGTAAAATCATCAACCTGGAGAACCTTGATGCCGGAGCAGGACTCAGCGACAAAATCTCCTGCAGACAGATCGCCAGCAGACGGTGGCGCAGCCCCTCGAATCAGCGACCAGATCAGTGCCAGGACGGTTTCTGATATGGAGCAGTGGGTGGCTGAAGCTGCAGCAAATTCAGGGAGGCATGACAAAGATTCAATGGAGCAACCAGGAAGCCTGGACTCCTTGCCTGACCTGCATCATGACAGTGGGCCCTATCTTGAGGCTGCCCCATCTGACGAAAGATCAGAGCAGCATGAACAGCAAGAGGTGCTCCCTTTCAGAGCTCTCCAAACCCCTCTCCTTTGGAATCCCCTTCGAGAACCAACCAGCATGCATTGACATGCAACACCATGCACTGCCACTGCAGTCATTGGATACCACCACACTGCCTCTTGCTTTGCTGGGCATGGCAAGATTGCAGTCTTTCTGAATGTGCCTCTCACGTCTGTGACAGGCCACTGACCTGTCAGAGGCAGATCACACCAGGAAACCAGCGGCCAGCCTTCCAAACGGGAGGGAGGATGATGTGGCAGCGTCGACTTCGCATTCTGCAGATGCTGGGTCTTCCCAGCTGCCACATGTGGAAGTAGGGGAGACCTTCTTTGAAGAGGAGCCCTCGCCCAGGCCACCTGATCCACCAGGTGAGTTTCCTGGCATCTGATCACTCAGCTTGTGAATCCTTTCTGTTTATTGAAATGAGTAAGGATTCCAGAAAGCTTCCATCTCATTGCCAAGTTGTTGCAAGCAATCTTGAAAGCAGCTGACAGAATTGGTGTTCTCTCTGCATTCTCTGTGCGCCACAGGACCTGTGGCTTGATATAGAGAGTTCCCACAAACCCCTTTTGACCATTATATTATGGGTTTCCGGGTGACCGTGAGCATGTGATCCTGCAGGTCATGCGCATGCAGAGGCTGAAATGAGCGACGCCGAAGCCCTGCAGCCTCCCCTCAGTGCGTTTGAGGGTAACGCCATCGAAACCCCAACCCCACCAGAGAAGCCTCCGGAAGCGGCAGAGGTCGTTCGGCCGCAGTACTTGCTGGATCTTGAGCGTGCAGAGGTCACCGAGCGTGACCTGGCAAACGGGAAGGGGATTTTCGACACCGACGAGGGGGCTGAGGCTCGCGGCGACCCGCTAGACGAGCTCAGGTGCCTCTGGATCTTTTATGCCAGCTGGATTATACTCATGAGCATGACCGAGATTGTGTTTTTTCCCAGATATAATGGTTGACAAAGCAACTTTTAATGTCAATGAAGGGTTGCCCAGCAAGTCAGCCATGCAGAGACTGCAAGTCCACTTGTGATGGTTTACCTAGCAATTGCCAGCCACATTGTCCAGCTCATTTCTTGCAATCTTTCCTTGTGTCATTTTGCTGGACCCCCCACTTTTTGAGTCCACTTGCAAGCACTGCCATCACATGCAATGCGCTCTGGTGCAATTAGCCAGGCCATTGTTCCCAACATCCGGCTTCTGTGCCTTTGAGTGACCACCTCAAACATTCACAAGCTGAAACACGCTATTGCAAGACAGACCAGGCCATTCGCTCCCCAGACCCCCTTCTATTTCTTGCAGGCTGCGACTGCAGTACGCGCGGGAGGAGTGGGGGCCTGAGGGCCAGCCCGACAGCAAGGGAGGCGTAATTGGGGGCCGTCTGCTGATGCGCGTCGACCTTGTGGGGTCCATGGAGGAGGCCCTGTCCAATCACAAGGCCTGCGGGGATGCCAGGTTGGCCATATTATCTACCCCCCACCTCCTCCCTCCTATGTTGTAGACTTATAATTACAGCAGGTCACGGTACTTGCCCAACTGTCCATCAGATCATGTCGTCACTGGTGCAATTAGTGAGACAGCACAGTGTGACGAGCGCATAAAGGGATAGCAATGGAACGTTAGTCCTGTGGAATGAGTTTGCGACATGCCAAGAAAAGATATTGGAAGATGCAAGCATTCGAGCTTGCGTCCCCAACATGTACGATGCCATACGTCCCTCCAGTCAGGCCCAATGCAATGGCTGGATGTCCCATAGTAGCTCAGTGAATGCAGCGCTGCTCTGCAGGTGTGCGGCGGTCTATCGAAGGATCGTGGCGATGGGGACCACTTCAGGGGTCTGCTGGGTGCTGATGCCGCGTGGAATAGCCATTGATGCGGGAACCAAAGGGTGAGCTTGCCTGGCAGGGGCTCTATCATCTCTTTACGATGAACACTGCCCTTCCAAACAGCCGCTCCTGCAGAACTGAACTCCACATCTCAACCAAAGGTTGGCTGTGGAAGGCTACAATGCATGTTCTTACATCTGGAACAGATGAAACAGTTGAAATCCCCCCCCCCCCCCCCC
>QAXI01000442.1:39127-96715 GCA_004335615.1 Chloroidium sp. JM | reverse complement strand
CCTCCCGCCCGCCCCTAACCTGCAATGTTGGGGGCCAGCCAACAAGGCAGATGCTTTCACTTGTTCTCAATTGAAGATTGAAGCTAGGCTTCCCACCAGCAAGCTAATTGTATACCTTTCAGTGGGCACATTGGCCCGTCAAAACAGAACACATCTGTTGGAACAGACGTGCAAAGCCAACCCGTCTGCATTTGCAGGCAGCCCCAGGTGGTCCAGCTGGGCCAGGCATCCCCCCGTGAGGACGCAGCCGTCACTAGCCTGGCGTTCAGCCTACAGGGCAGTATCCTGGTGGCGGGGCACGCCAGCGGGGACGTCAACTTCTGGGAGTTCCGCCGCGTGGCCTGGGAGTGCGTCAAGTCCGTGCAGGACGTGCACGTGTCGCCCATCGTGCAGGCACGCCCGCATTTTTTCTTTTTTTGGTCCGTGTGTGTCGCCGAGTTTGCATTCGTCCCTTACTGCCTACCTGTGCTGGATCTCCAGAAAGGGCAAGAGGGCGCTCCATGCTCTCTCCTTCCCGCTGTTCATCACCCTCCAAGATTCTGCCTGAGCTCTGCAGCACGTGCAATCTGCTCCAAGGAGCAGTAAGAGCTTTGAAAGATGTACGATCCAACACCGGCACGCCTCGCTATCACAATCAATTGACCCAAGATCAGGTCTCGTCGCTCTCATCCCCTAGCTTTCTAGGGAATTGAGTCGGGAGCAGAGACACGAGAATCCATTGCAGGCGGTCTTCTTGGAGGGCAGCCAGGTGATTGCAGTGACAGCCGACTCGAGGGGTCGCATTCTGCTGCACAACGTGACGCAGTACCTCAGCCTCACCGCCAAGCTGGCTGGCCGCCTCAGCAAGGTGCACACTGCTCACAGAGATGCTTTTTCTGTGGTCTGCTCTCCATATGCGTTCTCTGGCATCGTATCAGCATGGATATGTGTGATCTTGTCTGTGTGCCTCCACCACCACATAAGATAATCTCACGCTTTGTTATGGCTGTCTAATACCCTGGTGCTTGACTATAATCTGGAGGGCAAAATAGGGGTTGAAAGGGCGCTTGAGTGTAACCTGGAGGGCGAACAGTTGATGAAAGAGGTTGACTGGAAGTCATTGTCGATACTGTAAAGCCACAAGCATGCTTCGGATGTGTCACTGTCAGCGACAAATGCTTGAAGCACCCGTCAATACACTGCGTAAACTGCTACTTTCCATAAAGCTAAATTTATATTGCAAGTTGCATCATTTAATCAAAGACTCCGATGTCATGCTTTCAATGAGCAGAAGAAAGAATAATACATTCTGTGTGGCTTGCAGGGTGTGCAGCCAGCCCTGCTGACGGACGGCAGGCAGATCGGGCCAATCTGCCTGCTGGCCAACCTGCCCTCCCCCCGACCTTCCCCGGGAACCCCACCCCCTGGAGCAGGTCATGCCGACATTCAGCACGCCTGCGAGGGCGTGCTACTGATCTGCGCCTCCAGATCAGCGTTTGTTGGTGTGCCCCCGCCCCCCATCCCCTCCCCACCGGGGGCATGCAAGGCCATCACTTAGCATCTTTCCTGAGAAGATATTGGTCTGGAGGTAACTTGGCCGTCACAGATAAAATTCCTGAAGGTGGGTAGGCCTGAAGCAGACGACTTGATGGCATCTCTGTGCAGGTAAGGTCGGGCCTGATGGCAAACTCAGGATCCTGCACAACATTGACAAGCCTTCCGCAGTCAGCGAGGAGTGTCCTCCCTATGCATGCTGGCACCTCCCAGCTGCCAGCACCGACGATGGGTGAGTCCAGGCTTTGTGCTTCTGTCATTACTACTTTGAGAGTCATCATGTCGCACATAACCTCGATTTGGTTCCCAGGCTAGACCACGTAGATATCCAAACTTGAACCCCAAGAATGAGCGTGATCGCCACAATGCCAGAGTCTATCTTTCTGGCTCTGCTCTTTCTCGGCAGAATTGCTGCCAACCCTTGATCAGCACCATCGCAGAGCAGACGACGTTGTTTGCTCGATCAAAAAAAGAGTAGCAAAGGGCTCAGTTTGCAGGTATGCTCATGCAAGCTTGGTGCTGGCTTGGGGGAGGAACCTGACCCTGTACGACGTCCCCATACCCACGCGGCCCGCCCCACCAGACGCCCCAGAGAAGCTGGAAGTCAGGTGAATCCCTCCAAGAGCCATTTCACTTTTCAGCCACATGTCTGCTTAGCAAAGATGGACTCCTGCTAGCAGTCCCACATTGCCTTTCAACTGGCTTCAAGAGCAGAATGAAATTCCCTCCGTTATAAGAGCAGCAACCTGATTCTGTTTAACATGCTCCTCTGAAGTTGCAAAACTCAAAGTTTATAACGTTTGGGTACATTGGAGCTGGCCCTCGGCAATATTGTACTAGCATTGCAGGAAGTGCGGCCCTCTGAAAATATCTGCTCCTGCAGGGTCCTGCGGCAGTGGACCAGTGAGAGGGCAGTGGCGGGGCTTCATTGGCTGGAGGGGCCTGCCATCGCCACCCTCTCCCAGGAGGGCCGTCAGACTTTCCTGACCCTGTACAGCGCAGATGGAGAGGTTGCTTCACGCACTCTTCGACGCATCACTGTCCAGCTGGCTGCTCATCAGATTTGGCCCTCTATGTAGAATTGTTTGCCTGGCATTTGACAGAAGACACCCTGTGAGGCTGAAGGTTGAAGTTTGCTCCCTTGATAATCTCCAGTTTCTTCGGTGAAGGACACAACGGTTTTGTCGTCTGGAGATTCAAGGAGTGATTTGCAGCTGAGGCGGGAGTCAGTCGCCCTGGAGGATGTTCTGCTGCATCACGGAGATATCCTGAGCGGCAGCGGGGACCCCTGGATGTGCCACCACAACGCCTCCGCCGTCTCCTCGGGTGGCATAGTGCTTCTCATGAAGCAAGGTTATGGTTCTATCATTCCTTGTTTTTGTTGAATTTCATTCCACCCTTGCTCAGGTGCTTTTGCAACCATTCCACCCTTGCTGAGGTGCTTTTGCAATCTTGCTACCATGTAATGCTTCTCCTGTGACACAGAGCAAAGCATGAGCCATTCACAGTGCGAAAGCATGTGGCGTCTGGAGCAAATTCTGGGAGATCTGCCGTTTTGCCACTCAAGTACCTGCTGCTCTTCCAGGGTTGCGGCTTGAATTGCCAGCATACCGCCAAGGTCCTCCTTCCGAACCCCACAGCTGGGTGAGTTTGGGGGAGGCTGGCAATGGAACAAAGACCATTCTGCACAGCTCACTTGGGATGCCACTGGATGACAGCCCCCCCAATGGGATCATGCGCTTCAAGATGGCCTTGCTTAGCCTGGAAGCTGTTCAGGCACGCTGGTGGCGAGGCTGATGAGCTGGCGCGAGAGGCTGGCGGGACTGCAGGAGCTGGCGCAGTGGGAGGTGGCCCTGCTGGTGGGGCTGGACATCCTGCGGGCCGCCAGGGACCCGGCAGGGGCAGCAGGAGTATCAAGGGGTCTGCTGCGGGGGGAGGGCCAGGGCGCGGATGTGGGGGAGGTGGGACCCTTTCTGAATTGCTTTGATCGGTTGAAAGCGGACTCCGACAGGGCGCAGAATCGTGCGATTTCGTTCCCAGGGCATCTGTCGTATTCAGACATTCTTTGACCAGAAGGTCAGCTGAATTGCTCCTCAGCTCATCAGATCTTATGCTACTCCTTGTTCGCATTGGCAGTGCTTGCTTCATCGTTGCACAGCTGTACTCACTGGCATAGCTTGCAAGCTTTACCCTTGTGTCCGCACATCGAGGATCCCCCTCCATGTGCCGGGCTCATCGTTGCCCTGAACCGGGCAACGTACTGGAGGAAGTGCATGACTCACAAGCTGGCTGCAGTGCCATGTCACTTCCTGATTCCCATCCGTGCCCAGGTGGGGGAGGCCCTGCTGCAAGTGCTGGCCTGCTACCTTGCCGAGTCCCTCTCCTCCGCACCCGTGGCAGGGGGTGAGAGCGGGGGCATGCCGTTCGCGGTCCAGATCCGTGCGGAGGCCGCGGCGGCAGTGGCCATCCTGCTGTGCCTGGCACTGGGGAACACAGGTTCACCTCCACCCTCGGCAGAGGATCCCGACGTCCAAATCCACCCAGTCTTCCCCTTGGCAGCACCGGCATATCAATCCCATGCTTCCACCAGTGGCATGTGGAGCGCAAATCCTTCATGCAAGGAAGATGCAATCCCTCGGAAAAATTCTCACGTCCACAGCAACACACCCTGCGAAACGTGGCATCCCAGATGTTTTGGACGTTCACAAGCAAGCGCGGAAGCTAGGGGCAGGGTAGCTCCTTATATTGCTCCATGTCATTCGGCAGGAGGCTGGTCAAGTAGCCTTACCCCCCTTTGCGCCACAACGGTCTTTTACACCGCTCTGCAGGGCACCTGTGGGCGGTGGTCTACCAGCAGTTTGCGGCGGCCGGGTGCTGTGCGCTGCTGCTGGAGCTGCTCATCCCCCACATCCTGCGCGACCAGCTCACGTCCCTGGACCCGGCCGTCATGCAGGTCTGATTGTCACAGCTTGAGATCATCTCAGAAGAGATCTCCTGATCTGTAATTGAGGATCTCTTGAACAGTTCTTTGGAGTGAGCAAATTGGTGTCACGTGGCACCGCCACTGCTGGCTCCTGTTGGAAGCAGGCTTGAAGGCAAGGAGGCCCCTACATGCAAGTCCGGATAGGTCTCAGACTTGTTCGGGATGGAACCTGCTCATGCCGATTACTGCACCAAACAGAAAGGGGACTCGTGAGATCACCATTGAAGGTGGACAATTGGACCCTTCCGTCTGTCCATTAGCAGGCAAGCGGCGTTTGCAGCAAAGGGGTGCCATAGCTGCACCTCAGATGTGTATTCTTGAATCATGACAGAAGTGTGGTGTGGCAGGAGCTGGTGGACCATTGTGCCCGCCACGGCAAGCCGGAGGTCGTGGAGGCTGCTGTGATGCACATGGACATCGCCAGCCTTGATCTCAACCAGGTGCTTTGCAGCAGCTATCTGATAGTCTATTGTTTAAGAATTATGAGCTTGCACCTGGTCTACGGGATGGAATGATGCCTTGAAATCGATTGGCGGTCCTGAATCAAGCCAAGATGCTCCCCTACCTGACTCACAGGTCCTGGATTGCTTCGATAAGCCTTTTTGAAAACGGATTTAAGATCTGTGCTCAGAGATCACAGACTTGTGTCCAGGACAGACTGCTGGAATGTACATCTATGGCTGTTTGGGTCCCAGTACGGCTTCACTGGCTTCCGATTCGGTTGCTGGGCTTCAAACATGTTGAAGCCATGCACAAAAACGAGACGCGCTGTCAAACTTGCACTTCAGCTCTCACGCAATGTCCATACATGGATCGATATCCCGCAATCTGCAAATGAGACAGCAACTTATCACAGGTGATGAGGCTCTGCCGCCAGCACCACCTGTACACTGCCCTGGCATACCTCTTTCCGAGGGCCTTGCTGGATCACGTGGCTCCGGTGGCTGAGCTGACGGTGGCCACTGCACAAGCCTCGAGAAGTCCAGAAGGTCAGAGGGAGAGGGGAGATTGGAGTCAGGCAGATGCCCTGGGATTCAAGCTGCTGGTTTACCTGAGGACCAGCTTTGCCGGTCTCACCTTCCCCCCAGGTGAGCTGCAGCTCTACTGAGGGTCAAATTTTCTGTTTTTGGAGACTCTCTAGCGATGCCAACTTGAGTTCGGCACAAGCAAGTGTTTTCAAAGCAGCTGCTAGACGGGTCAAAGCGATTTTGTGGGACGATGCTCAGGCTACAGAACTTTCTACGATATTCAGAGCTTCATGTTGAGGCTGCTGTTTGGCGTCTAACCACGCTTTGCTTGAAAAGCTTTGCACTAGTTCAATATTTTGCACTATTGGCTTTGAATGCTCAATCATCTCTGTATTGTTTCTTTGAAGTGATGAGAGCAGAGTGAAAGGCAAAGCACAATGCAGGCAGTGGAGTGGCAGACATGGACCAGGTCCCTGCCATCAAGGCACAGCTGCTGGGCTTTCTCCTGTTTGGCACGGCAGACAGTGTACGGAGGATCCTTGAATCCTTTGGCACAGAGGAGGATGGGTCTTTGGCCACAGACCTGGATGCTCTGCTTCCTGGACCCCATGCCGTCCTCAGATGTCTACTTTCTATCAGCTCAGGTGAGCAAATTCTAAAGATCATGGTCCTTCATCAGCGCAAGTTTCTTCCTTGATTGGGTGGCAGTGAGCATTGCAAGGGCTCTCTCTGACTCGAGCCAACACAATCTTTAGTTCCATTGACAGAGGATTCCCTAAGCTCGTCTGTCCTCATCCACCAAAGGGCTTGTATGTGCAACCCAGCATTTTAAAGCCAAAGCTTCTTTGGAGAGTCATGTTCAGCGTTGAGGAAGAGCATCTGGTGTAGGCTTGGCTTTTTGCTCCAGGAGTCCTTTACGAAATCTGCAGGAGTGAATGAAATCAATCCAGCAGCTCCTTATTGGAATGTCGCTGCCAAGAATCACGTCTCAGCTCATCATGCAAGCTGCCGCTGCAAAAAAACCCCCTGTCCTTGTAGGTGCGACGCTGCTGGTGGTGAGAGAAGCCCTCATAGGCTGCACCCTTTCGGAGGCTGCCCTCAAACAGGCTGTCCGGGACAGCGGCAGCGGCAATGGCAGTGGCACCCAGGGCGGCTCTGAAGAGTGCATGGCGGAACAGGCTGTCTTGAACGCCGTGGTGGCCCTCCTGGATGCCGGTGGATTTGGGTGAGCCTGATTCTTGTTTCTTTGGCAAAAAGGGTGTGCATTCGATGGCAGTGTACCATTGTGGTGTGTCTGGAAGCTTACAGGCAGAGGCATTCATCGATCACCAGCGGGCACCTTTGGAGACACACTGTGCTGTCAGTACTGCAGACTTGCTGTATTGTTCAATCATCTGAGCATGCAGCTGACACAAGGAAAAGCCTTCACTACCTACAGAGGAGAAGTCAAACTCTGAGAAGCCACTGCTGGCAGTAGGTGTTTGATTTCCGTGTGAATTGCAAACAGTACATCGTGCACAAGTCGGACTGACGCACTGCGCTCCATCACGTGTGCAGGAAAACAGAGGAGTCTCTTTCACCCGCCATGGAGTTCATATCTGAGACGGTGGCGGAGGGGAGGGTCACAACAGACCCACGGGTGGTGGTCAGGCTGCTAGAGTGGGTGGCAGAGACAGCCTGGCGGACGGCTAAGGAGAGGGACGCCCTGGAGGCGAGGTTTCTGGCGCTGCTGCACCACCTAGACTACCAGCAGGACAGTCTTCCTGCCAAAGGTCGGTTTTGTGCAATATTAGGTCCCTCATGTGTTTGTTTTCCGGTGAGCTTTGAACTTTCCCTGAAGCGCCAAATTCTGCACGAGGTCGTCGACTGAGCAGATCTAGAAGCTGATCGTCCCGAAATCATGAAAGAAATGATCTCCTGCTTGGTGGCAAGGCAAGGCAAGAGCATAGGAAGCACAAAATGCACAACATGTCTTCCGGGTATAATTTGTCGCTCGTAGCGATACAGACAAGCACAAGCTCGCCAGTAGGCTCGAAGGGTGTTTGCCTGCCATGATTGCCGGCACTATGAATTCAGGCAATGGGCACAAAATATTAGATCTGCATTGAGAGATGATACCACACAACAAGGATAGAGAGTGCAGAATGCCAGCACCCCTTCTCGATGCGATTGCAAGCTCTTTCCACCAACTGAGGATTTTGGCTGCAGAGATTGTCAGGAGAGCCCAAGACATAGCGAGGAAAGCCGATTTTGTCAAGGCAGAGGCTCAGATACACTTCTTGCAGGTAATTTGAGACCCTTTGATAGATGAGCAAAGCATCCTGTCTGAAGAGTGGCATGCGATTGTCTTCCTTGTGAAGCAAATTTCTGTAATCGTGCATGGCCATACAACACTTGTTTGTTTGTTTGGTTTGTTTGTGACGGAATACAACTTTATTCCATCACATATTTTTTTGTAATGTAGAATCTGTTACAATTTTAGATTGTTGTTTGCTTTGGTCTGTAATGGTCTGAGAACCATTTTTGTTTGTCAGTTTGACTCATGTAACGCAAAGTTGTTCCTGCCATTCTCAACCCAACCAACAGTGTCCAAGAATCACGATGTGCTGTGCGTTCAAGCGATCTGCATGTCAAGGTCGCGATCTGAACCTCCTGCAGGGCCAGCATGCCCTTGCCATGCGCTGTTTCCTGCAAATCTCCGCCCAGGCAGCCTTTTCTTTTCTGGAGACTGCCCTGTCTTTTACCAGGGGCAACACAGCAGAGCTGCAGTCGGCTGTGGAGAGCATGGTACGTGTATCCCCACCACGCTTCGTCAATCTGTAGCCAGGAAGACGTCTGGACTTCACCCTGCACTATTATATTCATGCTTCAGGCCACATTTTGCCTCCAATGACTCCTTCAAAATGCTGTGGCTCTGGGTTGCAGCTGATTTTTTGCAGAAGGGCTGCTGCCGGCTACTCGTGCCTCAAGAGATGCATCAGTCCCATGGTTTCCACATTTGCTTGTGCACAAGGTAGTAATTGTGAGCTGAGATGCCTGCAAGTCCTGCTTCAGGTTGGTGACCTGGTGGTGGCGGACAACCTCGCCTTTGCCAGGCTGGTCCTGAAGCACCTGCCGGAGAAGCATGCCGGGTTTGTGGTACGCTTGCAGAGCCAGCCGGAGATGCAGTACAGGCAGGACCCTATTTCTCTAAGCCTGTTCACCATTGAAGTCTGAACAGTGGGGAGATGTTATATGATTGGAACAAGTTGTATCATGTTTGGAGAAATTCCGAGGCGCAAGCGCCCCTGCAGTGCCGGCCCAGACTCCTGCATTGCAGTATGAGTACAGCCTTTTGCTGTCTCTTGATGGGTGGATGTTGCAAGGGTTGGAATTGGTCGGACTTTCCATCAAGACTTGAGCTGCATTCGGACGACAGGTGCAGGGTCTGGCCCTCGTAGAGAGGGTAGTATCCCTGTGGCGCAGGTATATGAAGGGCGTCCTACTGGCTGGCGGAGAGCTGGGCGCCGCCGAGGAGGGGGGGCCAGGGGTCCAGATGGTGTCGCCCCTGCTGCCGAAGCTGAAGGGCATGGCGGATGCGCAGGCAGGCTTCTCCACCACACGCACCTCAGAACCCTGCTGCATGGAGGAGCTTGCCTGATGCAGCGTGTGTACATGTGTCTGGTACTGGAGCGGCACGTTGCATTGATAATGGGAGCAAATGGCTTGCGCTCACCTCCTGGCAGGATCATGGGGTTTTGGGGGTTCACTGAAGCTTGTGCAGGCGGAGATGCACATCTGCGAGCTGTTCATCAAGCTGCTGTGCCAGTTCGAGCCAGACGCGGTGCTCAAGTTTCTGCAGAGCCACCAGACGTACCGCGTGCAGGTCAGCCAATTTGCATTACTAGCATGGTTTTCTCCCAAGCAGGATCACTGCGTCACAATAGAGAATGCTGATTGCCCATCCCTTGAGGAACGAATCCATCAGCATGTAGCAACGTGATCACCATGGCTAATTCAATTTGAAATCGAGAGAGGCTCAAGGACACCTGCCAATCATGAGACCATGCAATGGAACGCTTGATTGCGGAATCTGTAAGGCAGACAATAACCTGCGCAGGAGATCCTGCCTGTCTGTCAGCAATTCGGGGTCCTGGATGGCACTGCCTTCCTGCTGGAGAGGCTGGGCGACATCCCAGCCGCCTTGGACATCTATGTCACCCAGGTCTGCTTTTCTGGTTTCCATTTATTTCAGCAACAAATCGATCAGCTCTTGCACCTTGATCTGAATGTGGTGGGTGACTGCTCCAATTCGCCAAATTCTAGAGGTTCCTTGCAGCAAGAGGAAGCCACCAAGCAGCTGCTGAGTGCCGTCCAGACAGGAGCGGTGTCAACTGCCCAGATTGATGACTTTGAGCAATCCCGCTCGTCACAGAGTCGCCTCCTCGGGCCCAGGATCTCCTCAAGAAGCATCACTCTGCCGGAAGAGGTAAGCAGCATGGCGTGACTCATCTTGCCTTTTTTTGGAACCCTCGTCTTGTCGGCAACGGAGCAGGACTTCCCACAAGCCAAACAGGTGTACAATCGAGCTGTTTATGCTACAGGTCATGGTGGCGTCTGCACGTCGGAAGACTGCCACGTCACTCTGCAGACGCCACTCCCTGGATCTGACCCCAGAAGCCGCACAGCAGCTGTGGCTGCGTGTCCTCGAGCCGTACGTGCGCTTGCTGGCACAGCTGAGCCCCAAGACACACCTGGAAAGTGAGGCGCCCCACCTTACCTGCCATGCATGGAAGTTGAACATGGGCGTCTGCTACCATGGTGAGCAGCAAGGCTGTACCAAAGATGCTGGGAGGCGAGTGGAGACACCACAATCTTGTTATATACATTGAATCTGCGGCTGAAACGTCATTTGCCCTCAGATCACTGCTCTTTCACCGGTAAGGGGCAGGACATCTGCAGGAGTCGAGAATCCTGGCTCGGTCAGGGCGCAGCGTCTGCTGACGTTCTTCATGGAGGACACCATCCAGGACATGGCGGGCTTCATCCCCCTGACCAGTCTGGGCCAGCGCCTGCTGACTGACCTCTCGGACGAGCGGTTCGGCAACTTCAAGAGCAGCCTGGTGGGCCTGTTGGGCGCCTACAACTACGAGCTCAGCATCCTGCAGGCGCGGCCTTGCCTTTACTCGCTGATGTGCCTTGCTTGGGAGCCATGTCCTGAATACTAGTTTCAGGCCGTCGGTCTGTAAGGTGGCTGCGTTTGCACGCCGATGAGTAGCATGCTCTTGTCACTGCACCGACGCCTGTGACAAAGCAAATCTGAGATTGATTGGATCTTTGACCATCAGCTGGCCGGCCGCACAGTCATCGACAAGCTGGGGCTGACAGTCGGCAAGGCAGTGGTTGAAGGTGTCATGTTGCAGGCGGCCAACAGGCTGACCTCCTCTGACGCCCTGCATCTGCTGCACTCGGCCCTCCAGGCGCAGCACAGAGCGCTGCATGTGGACATTGCAGCCTCAAGCAGCCCGAGGGAGCTGTATCCAGAGGCCCGGGTCCGTCACCACCACTATCAACGGGCAGCTCAGTAAATTTTTCTCTGAAAAGGTTTGCTGTTGGGAACTTTCCAAAGTTTCTGACATGTTATGGACGTGCAGGACGCCTCAGAGGATCACACGAGGCAGAAGGACTCTGTTGCACAGTTGCCAGTGTCTGCAGGACCAATGAAATTTGGAGACTTCCCATTGCACCGCCAGGCCACGTATCCTGTCCGATCCGGATGCGACATCAACTTTCTTAGAAGCAGCGGAATGCATGGGATGTATGGGTAGAGTTTGTTTTCTGCAGTACAGAACGGAGAGAACAATACTGCATGAATGCATGACCTATGAATTGAACGATGAAACGAACGTGATGAATTGAGCTTCAATGCATTGAATCACGGAATTGGTGTGGATTACTTGTTCCTGAATCTATCGGGTCAAGGGGGGATGAGGGACGGATGTGTTGCACATGCTCAGTTTCAGAAATTTATTGCAACCTCAAGCGTTTTCTCAACTGATGTGGCAAGTAGGCAGTAGATATCTTGGTCCATCAGCTTGTACTCCCTTCAAGCTTACATCAAATCTTGTCTTTACGAGCGTGGATGACACGGCAGTAAAGCTTACTCGATCAGCAAATGAGTGACAGGACTAGCATTCAAGATTCGAGACTCTCCTCAACTCATGATCAGCAGCTGGCAGCGCCGATGGTTGCCACTGCAATTGCTAGCTTCTTGCAAGCTCATATGTATTTTTTGGCAATTTGTATGTGCATAAGGGTGTGGCACCTTCTCATAGCTTTGAATTTCGAAAAATGCAAGAATTGCCTTGAAACCTAGACCCAGTTGTAAATTTCCCTGCCTGAAAGTGCATAAGTTTGGCTCAAGGGTGAAGGCACAAGCGGCAGTTCTGACGGTGAATGATACCTTGATCAGGTGAGGACTCCGGTCAATCCTTTGCCGACCTCGCAGTGGCACGCAAAAGCACCTCTCTTCTTTCCGCAGCACATCACATAAAGGCATAACACACACACCAGCACTGTAGTAGCCAAGCCACTTCTGCTACTCTGTCCTCGCTGATGCCGAAGATTAGGCATCAGCGCTGCATGCCAGCCACTTGGATGAGCCAAACTCACGACTTCTATCACGCAGATGTTTGTTGAAACTGCTCTAGGCACCAGCGTCTAGCTGATCTTCACTTTCTGAAGAGATAGTTGAACACACCGGTGTAGCTGACGGCATGGCGAGGACCTTGGCTGACTTGGAGAGGGAGGTTGAAGAGAGCTTCGAGGTACCCGTCAAAGCTCTTCAACTTTCAAGTCTCGTAGCACTTGACACTCTGAGCTAAACAAAAACATGACGGATTGACATTTTTTGGGGAGAGAGGTATCTGGTGCAAGAGAGTTCTGAGAGCCTGACTCAAACTACTTGAACGCTGAATTCAGTGCTTCCCTTTTACACCAGCATGCTTGCAGTTAACACTTGTGCTGACTCCGGAGACGGCAGCCAGGGCACTCACAGGCTGCCCTTTCCCGCTCAAGAAGGCTGCAGACATTAGCCGCAAGCCCGGAAAAGCCGCTGAGCAAGCAGAAGGATTCTCTCCACCTGCAGTCATTTGCAAGGATGTACGAATCGGACCCCAAGCTGCTGACAAGCCTATCGACAAAGCATTGCCCTTTGGAGGTGCGCTCCAGCCTCCAGAATTAGTGAGGGGTGCATCTTCGTTCACATTCATATACACTGGGATTTGTCTTGCATCCTGGATCCTCCTGTCAAGAATGCCCCAGCAGCATCTCAAGCAATTGACTGCAGCAGTGCAACGTTTAAATTATCCTGAGACACCGCAAATATTGCTCATAAGCAATAGCGTTCAAGTGCAGTGCCAGACACGACCGATCAGAGCCACAGCAGCCGTGGCGATGATGGGGCTGATGAGGCGTCAGCGCAACTTCTAGCCTCTGTGGGGAAGCCGGCTGTGGAGCAGGCGCCAGCAGCGAGCAGCATGGAGGCTGCAGAGGCAGTCCTGGAAGCAATCTCCGAGGGTGCAACACCAGGGGGGGGGGTGACCAACAAGGACTTTGCCGAACCCCACACTGCAGGGCCGGCAGAGGATGCAAAAGTGATCATTGAGGGGTGGATATACCTTGTTTGTCGACCTATATGGCCCCAGATACCATGCAGGAACGGGAGAGGAACCGAGGTAGGTCTTGCTATGCAAGGATGTAGGAGTCCTCCCCAGCCTTTCCCATCACTATCAAATCTCTTGCGTTTGTGAGGCATGAAAGCGGCGTCCTCCGTCGGTGCTGTCATGGCACGCTCTGAACGTTTGCATATAAATATCAAGGTAATCAATCCCAAGCGCATCACCTGGGCTTTTGAGATCATCTGTGCCCTGACTCAGGATGAGCAGCAGCCCGAGGGTGTCTCCAAGGGCTTGGCAGCTGATCCCCAGGCTGAAGCATCTGGACAGGAGACAGGACCCCAGGTGGGCAATCTCGGCACTCATGACTCCAGGCAGTTGTTCCAGTACAACCTCATTTGCACTTCATCTTCATGCTCAGCTCCTGAATGTTGCGATGTCCATCTGCAATGGTCAGAGCCCGTGCATTCGCATGTGAGCCATGCTTGCAGAAAAGGGGTGTGCAGATCTTCGCATTGGAATTCCGGCACGATGCTGGGTACAAGGAGGAGAAGCAGCTGATGGAATGGTTCTCAGACCTTATCAATCCCAGGACCAAGGAGGAAGATGGCAACCCCAGGAAGGAGACCAGCAGCAGCCTTGACATGTATACTCCCCTGTCTTCCCAAGTGATGTACACTGGCATGGTCCTTGAAGAATGCCCACAACCCCTGATTTTGAATCTTCTGCCGGGGAACCTGCCTGCGGGCTTTGAATTCATAAGACATGTTGTCCGCAGTGACGTCATCTGCTTCCCTCCGTTCCTCAGCAAGCTGCAGCGGGCCCACTGGCACAAGATGTCTGAGAAGTTCAACCTCACGACATTCAGCGAGGTACTTTCCGCTCATACCTCATGCCACAAGTAATCACATGTCTTCTGGTCACAGGAGCTCCTCCAAGGGCAGGGCTGAACTGAAAACGATGCTGTGTGCTTCTGAAAGCTTCTTTTACAGATGATGTATTGCTGCAGAGGGGAGTCGTATCTAGCCGAGGATCATCAGCCCTTAGGCATCATCCAACATCGCACTCTGTTTAATCTCTGGTGAGAATCTGTGCGGGAAGGGATGCACTCAGATGGACACCAAATGAGAGGCCAAACCCCATGGTGGTATGTGGGGCTTTAGCGACTCATCGTCAAATTTGTTGTCGGCTTGTTCTGGTGATCGACATATGTTGAATTATCGTGCAGGGCTTCGGGACGGAGAGAGCCCTTAAGATGGGTGCAGGAGGTGCCAGCAGCAGCAGCAGTGGGGGTATGGGTGCCAGGGAACAGGGGTGGGGCAGGGGCGGTGGCCGCGGTCGGGGCAGGGGTAGGGGTAGGTCTGATGCCCCTGCAGCAGCGGGAAAGCCTGCAATTGGCACTCGCGCCCAGAGGGAACGCAGCAAGAAAATCTGGGACTGGTGTCAGGTGGACCTCCTTGCCTCTCGTGTAGATGAGTTCCATGAATGTCGCGGTTGTCCATCAGAAAGCCCAATTCCTGGGCTGACCTTCCATTCTGCACGTCCAGCGCCTGATTCATCTTCGCAGGACCATTCATCCTGCACATGCCAACAATACCGGGCTCACAGAATCTTCATTACTTGTGTCTTTGAGCATCTAATGCTCGCCTTTCTTATGCTCATATGCAGGCTGAGGGTGGTGCCTACTCTGATTACAGCCAGACAGAGATCCTGCAGATCCTGACAACCACCTCAATCATGCCCCCCGACCTGGCAAGGCTATGTGGCAAGAGGTAAGACCCCATATCGTTAAAACGTAAATGACTGCTTGCTTTGTTGCATGGGTTCCGACAAAGTTCCACTATGTTCCATACCAGACGCTGTTCAGCTCTCCACCCCTCCGATCGAGGCTCCGCTTTCCCAGGGACGTGTGCAAGCGCATGGTGGAGAAGATTCAGCGCAAAGACGGGGAGGGCGCGATCTCAATGCTGCAGCGGGAGCCGTCCATGGCCTGGATGCGGGACGTGGACACGGGGGCATATCCCTTGCACATCGCTGTGTGGCAGGTGGATTCTGTTGTGATTCCACCAAATTCGTGCGGCAAGAGTCATGCATTTTGAGCTTCTACTGCGGAGGTCGCAAAAATTCCTGCATCATTTGGCTGTCATTTTCAAAGCTGTCACAGGTCCAGGATCTTGGCTGACTGTCACGTCAGTCAAGGTACAAGTCATTGCTCCCTCTTTACTCTGCTTTGATTTCGAGAGCCGACAAGGATCAGAGGCACTTACGAAATTGTGTGTTTGGACAACTACACTGGGTGATAATCTTGACTAATCGCCACTCTCTTAAAAGCTAATAAACTTCCACAAGTCCTTTCTGCCGTTCTGGATCTATTTCGCCTCATTGACACTGTTGGACAGGGCATGTGGGACGTGGTGGAGCACATCACCAAGCAGGCCTCCACCCTGGCTCAGCGCGACAAGCAGTACAAGACGCCCCTGCAGATCGCACGAAAGTACCGCCAGGCGCACATCGTTCACTTGCTGAAGGAACGGCTGGAGGCTGCGGGCATGAACGAACCCCCTGGCGAGCCTGCACCCCAAGGTGGGGGCAACCCTGATTTCTAATAGGAGCCGCTAGAATCACCATCACCAAACCCTACCACCATCCAGTGCCGAGGCACACCAGTTCACATGCAATGAGGTGGGGGTTTTGTGGGATAGACGCACGAATTGGTTGAGTGTGATGTGGAGTTGAGAGTCATTTGCCATCCTTCAAGCTCAGTGTGTTTTTAAAAACGTTTATGAGATCCTGGTGTACTGCCGATGATTTTGCAGAGCCGTCTCCACGTTCCGCCAGCAACTCACGCTGGAGCCGAAAGCAGCCTGACAACTCTACCAGTCCCAGCAAGGAAAAGGGTGCAGACTCCACACCAGGGGTTGCCTCCCCGAGCACAGTCCCAGCTGAAAGTAATAAAGAGCAGTCTCCAGTGCCGATTCGCGTGGAGGCTGAGAATTCCAAGCCTGAGAGCCAAGTAGCTGCTGAGAAGGTGGCTACCCCTGGTGGGCGGCTGGAGGGTTCGAATGATGAGTCAGCAGAGGAGGTGGCCCGGGGCAAGCAATTTGCACCAGCTAGCCCAGCTTTGCAAGTTGGGGAAACTGGGATTGAGGCGGAGGCGGACGGTGGAGGCAATGCTGTATCTCATGCACCAGCTGCAGAAAGCTCTGCCAAAGAGGAGGGATCAGAGTGAATGCCTTGAGCAATACCGGTATTTCAGAAGACAAGTTAGCAGTCGCTGCAGCTGTGCTTTGCGGGTAGGATAGAGTAGACAGTCTTTGTTGGGATGGAACATTTTGTCATAGCGTTGCACTGTCAAAATTGTCCAGAAGGGTTTGCAGCTGCTTAGCTAGGCAAAAACGGATTGCTGACTCGGAACAAGGACATGCTACTATTCTGGAGATGTTGCCTTGAGTCTATATCATTGCATTGAATTGTAAAGAACGTTCAGGATCCACCTAGTTTCAAGAACTTTTAACAACCCTACCCCTCCTTCTTGCAAAGGATCTATGAATCTGTCAGTGACTCACATTCTCATTTCCTTTTGAAGGAGTACGCAGTAGGGCAGCACAGTTTCAGAAAGCAAAGAAAATAACATCCCTGTACGCCGGAATGGGGTAGGCGAGCGGTAGTATCAGCTCAATATGTTTTGTACCGAGTGATTCAGTGTGATTTGTGCTGACGAAGAGAATCAGAAACACCTGTAGCACCACATCAGGGTGTTGGAGACGTATCGGAGCAGCGAAAAACGGAAGACCGCTTTAGCCTACAGGTGCAGTGTGCATGCAAGCGACTGCTACAAGTGCGACACTTTCAGCTGTGTCATCTGCACTGAAAAAGCAGCAGAGAGGCTGTCGCGGCTTGCCACCATGGTGACAAGTACGGAAGAGGAGTTCTGCAGCAATAAAGACCCTACTTATGACCACAGAGTCTATGACGCAAGTAAGTGACCCTTCTGGATTCATGAAGCTGTCTATGTGACAATTGTCGTGATTGTCAGTGACAAGTGACTGAGGTCACTAAACCTGAAACGATACTTCTGGAAGCCTTCACCAGCTGCATTTCAAGAGCTGCATCGTGTTTCTTGCAGCTTCCTACAATTGGTGCCCTGTACCGGAGGCAGGTGAGAGGGGATATCCACCCACAAAACACGATTTTGCCCAGTCATTCACCATTTGACAAGCCTCCAAGGGAGAGCTGGAGTTGACCGCGCCGGCAATGTGTGCTTCCAATGCTTTCCTTCAAACATACACAGGCCGACTTCCCCATGCCTCTCTTGACACCCAAATGCAGGTCAAGATGCCATACTGTTCGCCAGCGTGGCGGTGTGTGTGGCTTGTCTTGCCCAGGGCCGCTTCTCCAATTCCATTATCCTCCTTGTGGGTGAGCCGATCTGATCTCCAGTCTTCACCTCGGCGGTAGGTGGCGGCTGGGCATGGCTGAGCACGAACAATCCAGGGCGCAAAGGCCTGAGAGCAAAAGTCCACATATGATCTCCAAATGGTTTGCTGTGGTCGTGTGAGTTGTGAATCTGGTGGCGCCTGGGATTTTTGACGTACTTTACCGCCCTTGCAGGTGCGGCAGTGCAGGGCTTCATGCTGCCATACAACCTTGGCAGGTTTGGCAATGGGATCACCATCTGGCTGGGCATCCAGCCTTACGGTGCGTCTACACTGGCGTTTCCGCCATTGTCTGTACCATAGGAATAATAGAATCAACGTCGTCATGTTTGCGTTGCCTCGTTACTCAATTTTCTCATTGTGCAAGTAAAGTGGATGCATCCCCAAATCAATCACCCGCATTGGATACTGCATGAGGAGTGTCCGGCTTGGAGGTCAGCGAAAATCTGCAGCTCAAGCTGTTGCGTATGGAACAAGATGCTGGACTTGCAAACCCCACCACTGTCCTGCTGATTTTTCCCTGCTGTTGCCAGAGCTGTTCTTCTACATCTTCTTGCCGCCACTCCTGCTGGACGCTGCTGTGCGCATAGACTTCTTCCTTTTCAAAAAGGTAAGTTGTTTTTGTCACTTGGATCCATTGCTTTGACAGCTTATATTTGATGAGTGATAGAAGTGCGCTCACAAGTACTCTCTGCTTATCAAATACTCCTCCCCACTCTCACTCTTGAGCTTAATCGGAAATCCAAGACAAGTACCAGGCACCGATGTCGGATGTCATGGCAGTCCGGTGGCCATTTCTTGAGGGGACATGAGAGGCAGAACTTTGCGCTGCAATTGGTTGTCTCCAAAGTTGCATCTTGCAGCACAGGTGTGGAAGCATTTAGGGTTTAGGTGCTTCCGGAGAATCAAAGACGACACCGGACATACAGTACGGATGGCTCCCAGCATCTGTGCTGAGCAGAATAGATGAAGCAGTCGAACACAGAAGGCCCACCCCTCATTCGCTGCATCAGGTGGTGGTGCAAGTGATCACGCTGGCGTTCCTGGTGGTGGGTGGCAGCGTGGGCATCATGATCCCCATCATGCTGTACGTGCTGGACCTCAAGAGCTCGGGCTGGAACTGGCAGTACGTGGCGCTCTTCATCAGCATGCTGGCCTCCACCGACGCGGTCGCCATCATCGCCACCATGAAGACCAGTAAGCCGCCATCCCTTTTTCCAGGCAACTGGCAATTGGAGATATAGAGTCCAAGGCCTGGAGTAACGGTGTCCTTACATGTGCTCAATCCTGTGTTTGATCGACCAGGAATTGCAGTCGCAAGTTTTAGCGGCCCGAGAGGAAGCTAGCCCTCTTGTAAACGAGGGGAGTACCATCCAGTAGAGGATGGGCTTCTGGTACGGTGCATGTCCATGGATCATGTTCAGAGCCGTCCCAGACAGCACTCCTCCAGATTTGGAGATCCCTCTGATGACCTGCGTACTCCAGAACCCTCAAGAAACGCATGCTCCGTCGGTAGGTGGGGGCCCCAAGCGCCTGAGGGTGCTGCTGGAGGGCGAGGCCCTGCTGAACGACGCGTCCTCGTTCACCCTGTTCGAGATCTTCCTGCACCTGGTGGAGCAGCTCAATTCAGTGGACGGGGCGGCCCACCAGGAGTCGGGCTGGGCTGTGTTTGGGGAGATCGTGAAGAGCGCGCTCAAGCTGGCTGGAGGTGGGCATGTCTCGAAATTCCTGAAGGGGGGTGGGGCTGGGGTGGGGGTTGGGGGGGGTCCGTAAGAACCTCTCTAAGCTGGAGAGAACTGAGCGCACCTGTGAGGCATTTGTGCTTGTGTGGTGCTCATATGCCGAGGAAGGCTGTTCATACGTGGGGGTCGAAAAAGAGGGGGGGAGGAACTGAGAACGCAGGAATTTGATGGGCGTCCCAATCTACTGGATCTCAAAAAATGCCAAAGACTTGAATAAGTAGCCTCAGCAGCAGATGATGGTTGGAGAAACAATTGAAATCTCATCAAGATTGCGATGGTCCACTGCCTGCCCTTTCTTTGTCTGAACCAGACGAACCCAGGTGGGCTGGGCATTGGGCTGGCGTTCGGCATCGCCTGCCGCTACATCCTGAGGTTCATGCGGTACATGGGCGCCAGCATAGACCAGCAGGTCTCCTTAACCCTGGCACTGGCCTACCTGTCCTACTACACCGCCAACTCCCCCGCCCGCTGCTCAGGTGCCCTCCTCATTTCTTTCCGCCCCCCCTTTCCTGCATAGCCCTGCACCTCCATTGCATGCATTGTGTCAGGTGATGGTATGGTCCTACATTTGCATACCAAGCTTTCACCTGCCTTTCCATGCTGGGTTTCAACATTGCCATGCTTGGGAAAGCGACAAACAAGCATATAACTACCCTGTGCCATGTCAGGAAAGCTGCCTTATGCATGCTGCCTTGCGTGTCGAGGTGAGATGCTGCGTGATGCTGTGAAGTAAGGCAATGGAATGTGGCGCAGGCGTGGTGGCGGTGGCAGTGTATGGGCTGTACGGGGCGGCGACCTCCAAGTGGGACATGTCGGCCAAGGTGGAGGAGTCGGGCGTCTTCGAGTCCTTCTGGGACACCCTCAGCTTCGTGGTCAACGGAATCGTCTTCTTCTTCTCCGGCGTCGCCTGCATCAACTTCTTCGTCAGGCAAGGCTTCCTGACTCATGCGTGTGAAGGAGTCTGTGTTCCCGTTCTTCCTTTGAATTTGCATGAGTTTGTCCAAACATCTCAAAGAGGGGACCTAGAAGGGAGCTCTGTTTGTTCAGTCCTGCTCCTCCTAGGCAGAGCGGGAAGGAGATTCAGGCAGCAATAATTTGCTCCTGCATTTTTCACTCCCTTCCAAGAATATCAGGCCAGGTGCCAAATTTAGAGCCTTCTCATCCAAGCAATATTCACCCAATAGCAGAGATGCTTTCGTGGCTGTGCAGGAGCTCTCAGCAACTGGAGTCCACCAACCACGGGGCGGTGTTGGCTTCCACGCTGTGGCGCCTGCCCCTCATCTACATCTTCATGTTCATCGTCAGATTCCTCCTCACGGCACTGTTCAAGCCCATGTTCAGGTCCTTTCCTCTCCCTTGCAAGCTGCGCGTTTTGCTTTCAGACAGAGCATGCAATCCACCTGTCAACCTCACACTGATTTCTCGTAATCTTCTTGAGCATTGCTGGCTGCATGTGTAAGACAAGTCAGAATGCTTGAAAGCACTGAGCTGTTGCCCAATACACTCAATGTTTGACAATTTCGACTTCCTCCAATTTTTCTTGATTTTGCTGTTTTTTAATCTTATGTGCTTGCACCTGCTGCAGGATATTCCTGGGAGACATCACCTGGAGGGAGCTGCTGTTTGCAACTGCTGCTGGGCTGAGGGGCTCAGTGTCCCTCATTCTGGCACAGGCGGTGGTGACAGACGAACAAGCAGGGCCAACCAACACTGAGAATGCGGTAAGTGTCACCCGAGATGTTGAAATGGATTGCCCGCTGTGTGTTGGCCCCTACGTCGTTTACTACGTTGTCTACTACCAGTCAAATTATTTGGTGAATCCATCACTGCTTGGAGTAGATTCAATCAAGAACAAAGAATGGCTTTGCAGGGCCCAGCCAACACATTCTGGATGTCATGCAGGTGATCAAAACGGAGATTGTACTGTGGACGGCAGGGTTTGTGCTCATGACCCTGCTCATCAATGTGCCCTTGCTGCCCCTGCTCCTCAGGAAGACTGGCCTGAGCGCAGGCACCCCCCCCCCCTTTCCCCACCCTCTGGTCTTTTTCCCAATCTCTGTCGACAAAGCCAAGACGATTATGAAGGTGAGAAGAACCAAATATGATGCAGCTTGACTTTGGCTATGGTTCATGTTGCGATCTCCTATTGAGCAAGAACTTGTGTGACACAAATAAGCCTTCCTGCTACTGCTGGGTGTAAATACCAAGTCTGTGGTCCCAATCCAAACATTGCTGTTGGCATGAGCACATAAGTGCTCTCTGCTCGAGACGGAATGCCATGGTCCCATCATGCTTACAGTGGAAATCCCAAATTGCAGTGTCTGAGGGAAAGCAGAGGATGAGGAGGAGGGCGGTGAATGCACTGAGCAATCACACGCTCAAATCCATAGACAACCTCAAGCGAGACGAAGATGAAATGCTGAGAGGTATCTTCACTTGCCTAAGCTCTGAAACTAGACCTCGTTGTGAAATACTGCATGTTCTTGGACGCCATGACGCAGCAGGAGGATTCTCGTCTTCCTTGATGGGCAGAGACCCACCTTGATCGTTACAGGCTCTTTCAAGCCAAGCATGCCCCTCTCAATCCCAGGTCTGGTGTGGACGGAAAGCACAGCATGTATACATCCATTCTCACACAAAACTGAGGACTTGCATTTGTACCCAAGGTCAAATCCTCCTTCCTGACACGTCTCAAGCATGTCTAACCTGAGTCTGCCCTGAGGCATAAATTTTCTGGCGATAGGCGTGGACTGGGGCACGGTGGAGGGGCAGGTGAGCACGGAAGGCATCTACGGCCACTTCATCAACCCCAGCCTGTCCCCCAACTGCGACCAGGAGCCCTCCATGTTCTCCTGGCGCTACCTCACCAGGTTCTCCAGGTAGTTTTTCACCAGGGGGACTGAAATCCAGTGTGTGTTATTTTGTATTGAGGTTCTTTGCTCAGGCAGATACTGCTTCGTTTTGGCACTGAAGATGAGCCTCATCTGCTCAACATGAATACCGCAGCACGCCACTCCCCAGTGGATGTGAGGCAGCTGGCCCCAATACAGGGAGTAATTCCTGTAGACTGTTGGTATGTCATGAGGACTCCTGTGGTGATGAATTGGAACACAGGCATCAAATGAACCAATGTTGGAAGCCTCCCTCACTGTGCGCCCTCCTGTGCAAAAGGTTCACTTTGATCTCCTAGTTGACGAGGAAGGAACAGAGTCCTTTGTAGAGTCTGTAGTTTCCCCTTTTCCCCACTCTCAGCACACATTGGAAGCACTCTGAACCAACCTGCCCCGGCCTGACAGAGGGCGGAGGAGGACCCCTAGCAAGGGTGACGAGGAGGGAGGGCCCAAGGGTCTGATCGGCAACAGTGGGCGGGTGGAGACGGACAAGATATTCGGACGGACCAAGGGGTGGGGGTCACCTGATGACCTGGAGACGGCCATCTTCGATGAGGAGGGTGAGCACCCAAATCCATGCAAATCTCTCTGCAGCAAGTCTGCGGCGGCAGCACCTGAGCTTGAATATGCCTTGGATGGGAACACATTCAATGGCATCTGCTTTTGCATGGGCCTTGCTGTTGCACTCATCGTGAACAGAAAAGGGGTATCAATCAAGCAAATACGGGTTGGAGGAGTGTGAGGCCAGAGACTTATGTTATATGTAATCCATTTGGCGGAATCTATATGGCTGCATGGTGTGGCCTGTAGGGCAATGCCAAGAAACCTCAAACCATTTGGCACAAGATTGTTGCCCTGAGAACAGAAGCACTTCTACAAAAATCTCTTCTGTGTTGCAGACGAATTTCCCAACCCAGACACCTACAAGACTGATGAAGCCTCAGACAATGAGGAGCTGAACGACCTGACCACCAACTCGGACAATGACGTCCCCTTCCTCCTCAAGTGAATCCCCCCTTCTCCTCCCCCCTTGGTGGATCTGAGACGCGAATATACCCAGGCCCCACCGTCCCGGTGGATTCTGGCGGCAGCTGGACAGGGGGCGGAGCTCCTGGCACTCGCGTGAGGGACAGGAACGTCACAACAGCTCCTCCACCCACTGATGCAGAACTGCGGCGAACCTCAACCGGGCGATCAAGCGGGGACGATGCCACAGAGGAGCAAGGGCAGCCAAGGTCGTTGAATGAAGGCAACACCTACGTTATGTGAGCCTCAGCCAAATTCTCCTTTCCCTGTGACCAGCGTTTGCTGCCGTGGCTTTAGCGTTTCCCATTCTCCAGTTTGGCAGGAATAGCAAAGCTCTTTTGAAGATTACCATATTTGCTAGAGGCAAAACGCCACATAGAATCAGTATCTTGCAGAGGTCAAGAATGGCAAGGCTTCTACTGGGACTATAAGGGCTGAGAGCAGTGCTTGGCTGTAGTCCCCCAAATCCCAGCAGGAATCTTTCTGCCTCCGAGTTTGCAGAGAGTGCTGACCCTAGCAATGCTTGATTTGCCACAATCTCTGTTGCATACTGTATCCATGTTATAGAAACGCGGGATAACGGAATGCAGGACTGCGGCCGGTCCTCTGATGGCACCCTTCCCCACCAGCCGTTCGGCAAATGGCGAGGCCAATGCCAGTGGCGAGGGGACGAAGGAGGAGGGGTCCAGCAGTGAGCAGGACCAGGACTCGATGCCCAAGCTGAGAATTAGTGGGGAAGCTCTGAGGAAGCTGGTTTCCGAGGTGAGAAAACTGATCACCGAAGCTTTTGTGAACACATCAAGCAAATCCATGCACTGTCTGATCACCAGTCACGAGCACAGGTGCATCAGCAAACAGGGGTGGAGTGGCAGTCCTTGATCCAATATCCATGCCAGACAGATCAGCTGTACGATGTGCAAATGGCATGCATCTGCAGGGCACCACTGGCAAGACGTGGCCCCGGATGAGTCAGAACACAGGAGGGTCTTCGGGCAGGCCTCCCCTGCCATTTCCCTCCAGGAAGTCGTCCCAGCCAAAGGAGGCTGCCTCGCCTGTGGCACGGGATGCAGCCGAGGTAAGCCATCCCCAGTCCTCAACCATGTCCATGCATCTCTTAGTCTGGTCAAATCCGAACAAGACGTGACTCATGTTGGTGGGTACCAGGTGAGCACCAGGCAATTTTATGGCATTGCTTTCTACTCCTGAAGTGAAGCGCACTCCGGCAAATATTGTCCTAAGGTGCATTGAAGCAGACACTCTCGTTCCGATGAGTCGAATGCAGCGATTCTGGCAAATGCAGGAGCAGAACCAGGAAGCCAACAGCAAGACGTGGGCCGGCCCGCGCCCCTCCCTGCCTCCCAACTTCGGCTCGTCCGCCGCCTCGACCTCCACGTGGCACCGCAGCGTGGGGTCGGGGGGCGCCAAACCCCGCCCCTCCGTGTTCGAGGCGTTCGACATCCAGCGGCCCGCCACCCGCACTGCCCACAAGACCGTGGCCAAGCACCAGCACATCTTCGATGCGTTCGGCGCCACGGACTCCCCCCGGCGGAGCGGGTTGGGGGGCCGCGGCTCCCGCCTGGAATCGGCACGATCGTTCGGTGCGATCGACTTTCTGTGTTCTGCCCCCTGTGCAGGATCGACCGACTGTCTGACCAATTTTCTGTGCTCCAACTTCTGTGTGCAAAGTTGACAGACTGCACAATCGATCTATACAGGAGTCTCCCCCTGGATTCTCTCCCTGGACGCGGCGATCCTTCAATCCCAGATTGCGCATATTCAAAATGCGGCTGCTGAGGTTCATATTGGAATTTGCACTGGATTCGTACCAAAACCCCCCAGCAAGTGAGCTGAAAGCATCCACTGTACATCGCCTAGCTTGCTTGAGCTTCCTGATGCTGCAGGGAGTGGCGGCGGGTACTCGGAGACGTCCTCCCCACAGCAGACGTGGACCGCCGGGATGACCAAGGGGTTGCCCCCCAGGGAGCTGCTGGCGCAGCTGCAACGGCAGCGCAGTGCACCCAGCCCCAAGGAGGAGGAGGAGGGGGGCGAGGCCCCCCTGCACCCCCTGGACGTTCTGCGGGGGAAAAGGGCCAGCGGGAGCGTGTCAGGTGGGATGAGGGGAATGGTCTCCCAGCCAGAGCTCTTTATCATGCCAAATATGTGTTGCAGTCTACATTCTTGCTGCAAAGCTTTTAAAAGCACGCGTATTGATTTGCCAGGGATGTTGACAATGTTTCGAAGCAGCTGTGGAAGGGCAGCCTGATGTGACGACCTCTTGAGCAAGTCTCAGAGGTCAACAGAAATTTCTTGCTCCGTTGAACAGTCTTGCCAGGATACATACTAATATAATGTCAATACGGAACATGGCTTAATGCAACAATCAGAATGAGAGACAAGAACATAGCAGCGAGCGAGAGACAAGAATATAGCAGCGAGCGGAGTATGGTATGCAGGCCAGGAGAAGCTGAATGCCGAGCTGGCCAAGAAAGCCAGCCAGCTGTACAAGGATTCTGCTGGGGAGCAGTCTCTGTACCATACCTCGGCAGGCAGTCAGCCGACCTCATCTGATAAATACAAGGATGAATTGGACACCCTGTCGAGCGTGCAGGTGCGCTTTTGCACCAATTGCAATTTCCAGGACTGCACTGGGAGATCCTATCACAACAGGATGTCCTTGACAGACAATGGGTTTACATCATGTGAAAGGCCAGTACCCACACTGTGTATGCCGTATTGGTTCTGAAGGATCTGACGGCATTCATGCAACGCTGGCTGTGCCCTGGTGTTTTCTCTGTGACTGTGCACTTGAGGCTAGATAGAAATTGTTGCTTGCAAGTGTCGAGGTAGGGAGGTTAAACAATCCCAATCTGTTCAGGTTGCACTGTCCATGCTTGATTGTGCTGAACATTGGTCACACGGAAAGGAACATCTCCAAGGCGCAGGGGTATAGGCCTGTCAGCTTGTCATTGTCTCACAGGATTGTCTCGCAGCATGATGCCTGCCATGAGTCGCACTTACTGCAGGCGCCTCCCCCCTGCGGCCACCTCTCGGACGTAGAGATCGCCGAAGCCCGCTTGCGCCTGGTGGTGGGCCTGAAGCGCTACTTCCATGGCAAGCGCGTCGAGGGGCTGCTCTCCACTGCGGTGACTCCTGGACCCCACCCCTTCCCCCACCTTTATTCAATTGTCCTGATCTGAATTTCCTATCATGAACCGTAGCAAGGGGTCTAGAGGCTTGATCAAATACTTTCTTTGTCCCGCAGGTGTGGAAATTCATCCTTGACAGGGAGGTGGAGGCCCCTGAGCGTTTCCAGGCCATCCAGACGTACAGGTACTTGTGCCCTTTTACTAGGCACATTTTGCTGACTTGAGTATTTAAAAGTGCTTCAGAAATTTGACTCAGTCAGCTTTCTTGCGCTGCAAGATATTAAAACTTGGTGGAATCTGGCACCCTGTATCCCCCCGGGCGGCGCGATAATCGAGCAAACCACCTGTACAGGGCCACCACCGCCGTGCTCAAGCAGCAGATGACGTTCGTGAAGAGCATGTACGACTCGGGTATCGTTGATGAGATGGAGCATGATGAGCTGCTCAGGCAAGGCCTTATACTTCCATCTTTGAAGGCTTCCTTGCTCCTGCTTGTGGGGACCTCTGGCAGTGAGGCATTGGAAGCGGATTCACCAAAGGCGAGAGTCTCCGAAGACGCAGGGCCAGACATCTCCAACACCATCGCCTGTGTAATGGCATTGTCATGGCTGTTGCGCTGAATGGGTAGGCTTGGGTTCTCGGCGAAGCTGCTGCAATTCATGGAGACGGGCCTCCAGGCACATAATCCCACAGGAGGCTGCAAGTATTTTAAATGTGACCGGGTCACATCTCAAAATTCGATCGCAATGCAGGCCGTTTGAGAAGAGGGAGCGCCACCTGGAGCGCATCGGTCCGGTCTACAAGACCCCCACCGTCATCCAGACCCTGCACAGCCTTCCCTTCCTCAGACATGCCCCCAATCGCATCACAGAGGTGTGATCATCTCCTCGCGCTCTGGCGCAATTGTCGCGTTTGCTATCACCAGGCTGGTGCCGCCCAAGCTTGGCATTGCTATCTTTAAGTCTCCAGAGCGCGCATTTATGCAGACTGCCACCTGCAGACAAAATTGTCATGCTTCTCAATGCACATTGCAATGTAGAAGGTGTCATGAGGACTGCAAATATGCCAGAAGTCATTGACGGATGCCATAGCGCCTTCTCTTAGTGCCGAGAAAGGCTGATAAACGAGTGATGCACAGATCCTGTACCGGCATGGGCGGCTGCACATGTACCGCAGTGGCACGGACCTGCTGCAGAGGCGCAGGCAGAGCCTGTTCGTGGTCACCAACGGCCTGGTCAAGGTCTCCTACACCGACCCCTACGGGGGCCTGCAGGAGTACTACCTGGCCTCAGGTGCCCTCCCTTGTCCCCACTGCTTGCAGCCTCTGCGGATTGCTTCTAATTCTGGCATGAGAGACAATGAGCGGCTTGAGGGGATTATGCCACACACTCTCATGGTCGTGCTCTGAAAGATCGCACAGGATGCCTTGGCAAGCGGATGTTGATGTGGGATTCAAGGGGCCATCGAATCTGTGTACCTGCTGTGAACAGGGACCACCAGGAATTGTGTGCGTGATTGGGGGCTACATCAAGGCTTGCACTTGCTGTACAGGGGGCATGCTGGGGCTGTACACAGCCCTGACTGGGGAGTGCATGCCCGGGCAGGTCACTGCCATCGCAGAGGGCAACGCCATGGGCAAGGGCCCCGTCGTTTTCGAGCTGTACGAGAGCGGCATCAAGCTCATCAGGAAGCAGGCCGCAGGTGACTGCAGCCGACGACCGTCCTCGTTTCCAGGGTTCAATGGATGCAAGTTTTGCGCAGAGATGCCACTCCCCCCCGCCGAGAATCAGGGAAGGCTGGGCGTGGTCTGTCGATCTGCTGGAAGTCCTTCAATCTCGAGAATGTCAAATGAGGGCTCCCTGCAGGCTATGGCAGACTGAAACGAGGCCCACAACCCAACGCTTCCAGCAGCAAGCCTTGTTCTGCAGGCGTGATGGTTGGCATCCTAGAAAGGACTCTCAGCAGTCATGTGGAGAACAGGGGAGCAGGTTTTCTGAGAAGCATGACCTTTGTTTGTTTGTTTGTAGCATCGAATGACGAGGGAGCTGCATGCAGGTGGCAACGCCCTGTTCCAGCAGATAGAGCTGGACATGCATCGGCTGGCAGCCATCTACACCGTGGAGCGCTTCAAGCCGCGCCTCATGCCCTACTTCCTCATGCTCATGTCCAAGCCGGGGTCCATATCCAGGCTCAAGTCCGGCTTCCTACGCAGGCGCGCTTTGTCCCCTCCCTTGACTCTGCCCTATTTGTATGTCCCCAGTGGTTTTCATGCTGTGTGCTGTACATGAGTGCTCATCCAGCCTTTCTGATTTGGCAAGAGGATGGCAAAGCTTGCATTATCTGACCTCCAAAAATTTGGTGCAGGCAAGACAGTCAGCCGGACACACCGCGCTCCACGGACGACTCCACGGCTTTTGCACCAAGCAGCGTCCCACTCACAGTAAGCCACTTCATCAGCCTGACTGCTCCCCAACGGCAGCAAGATCCATCAAACCCTGCACCGTTCTCTCCACTGTGATGTTTCGGATCGCTCCCACAATCACAGCTCCATTGAGCATGGATGCAGTGCCTCCCTCCAGGGCAGTGGCAGAGCCTTTCCCTCAGCATGCCCAAAAATTCGTCCACAGCTAGGGACAGGATGCAGCCTCAGATGCATTACGCATAAATGCAGCAGTACTGTCGGCAAGTCCAATCCTTTTTCCAGCTTTTTCCAGGTCTGGGATGAACAATAGCTGGCGTAGGCCTAGCGATCCTGAAGGGCGAGCACGTTGAGCGCAACGGATCGGATCTGGCCTCTTTCCCCCCGAATTTCGATGCAAACTCCGCTTCCCGTGTGTGCAGACCGGCCAGGGTCAGCTGCGGGACGCGGTGTTGCACCAATACACGCGCCTGCAGCAGGACCTCGCGGCCTCGGACGTATTGGAGCTACCGGCGGGCGTGCCCCACCTGCTGAGATCCTCGGCCGTGCTGCTCAAGGGCACGCTCAAGGTGTCGGGCCGGCACTACCTGGAGGGCAGAAAAGGTCGGTCCTCCTGCATTTCCCCCCCTGCATCTAGGAACCTCATCAGCTGACTGCCTTCTGCAGTGATCAGCGCGTGTGTCTGTGTCAAGGTGAAACAGAGGTGTCTGTTTGGAGTTCGTACAAATCGTGACCCATGGCTGACCTCCATCATCCCTTGTGCAGCTCAGAGTACATTTTTTTAGCATGCTTTGAACATGAAATACCCACGTGGTGTGGTCAAACTGCTCAATAAGAGAGTGTCCCAACGACTGCAGCAATTGTTGTAGGGGAGGCATCTGGGAAGGAGGTGGCTGTGGAATACCACGCGCCCTTCGTCTTCCCCTTCTTGAGGCCGGAGGAGGGAGGCTCGACAGGGCCCCCCCTACGGTTTGTCGCTGGATACAACAACACCGAGCAATCAGGTGCTGCCCCTGGGCTCTCTTGGAAAGGGATCCGCTTCTTTGGTACACATCAATCCAAAACGCATGTAAGTGTGTTTTGAAGTGGAGAGCCAATGTTTCACGAGCAGGCTGCGTCATCAGAGCAAAGGTCCCCTGCAAGCTATCAGGCTTCGAGCATCAGAGCTCTAGGGCAAATACCATCAAGAGATATTGAGCATCTGTCAGTATGGGATGTTGTCAGAACATCACGTTGCATGTCCTGGCACAGGTGCGGTGCTCATGGTGTGCCAGCACGAGCGGAGCGCCGAGGACAACCAGGCCTCTGTTGATGCCGAGGCCTCCAATCGTGGCAAGCCCATGGAGCAGGATTCGTTCGATGTCAATGGCATGGGCAGGGACTCCGTGCCTTCCCTCAGGGGGGCGTCCCAGAGGCCGGAGGGCGGATCGCTCGGCGCGAGGTACACATCCACCCCTTCGAAGCCAGAGCCTACCGCTTCGCAGACCCAGCAAGAATTAGACAGATTTTCCATGGTGTTGATTTCTCGCTGCATAAACATTCAATACTTTCACCATTCCACCATCTGTGCCTGCCTATCCGCTGCGCTTTCCGCAAGGCTTCGCCCCTCTGAGATCATCTTGCAAAGGCCCAAAGACACAAACCTATTCCACCTGCGACCCAGCATCCGCTACCCAAGCCCCTGGCTGGCCACCCAAGCATGACAGGCACAGCAGGTCTTATCATGACAAATTAGGACCTCATGTGCGTTTCGACATTTCGTTCCAAGATGGAAATGCATGCTTCCATTGCAGGCCTCCCAACCTGCGTCGCCAGAGCCAGGCCCTGATACTCAACACCCACGACACGGGGGAGCACGCGGCAGCCGGGCCTTCCACCCGCCGGAAGAGCGACTGGTGGGAGGGCGCCCTGGCTCGTCCCTCCGCAGCGCTGCACCGCATGAGCATGATCACCGGGAAGCACCAGCACGAGGACACGCAGCGCAGCTAGGCACGACGTTCTGGGGTCATGCATTTGTTTTCAGCAGCACTGACAGGGTTTTTTCCATAGAAACTTGTTCGGTTTGTGTGGTCTCTGGGCCCTTCTATCACAACAGCTTAGAGGCACGGGAGAGAACCCTGGGTGTTCCAAAGGTTTGTATCTCTCTAGATAGACTACAGGGCGCTGCTTTCTGAAGTCTGGAAATTCTGATGGATCTTCACAAAGCTTTGCAAGTTTTGCAAGCTTTGCCATGATTGTATCTTCAAGATGGGGTATGTCTGCCCAGAATCATCTGCAGGTATGTTTATTTTCAGTAAAGAATAGGCTGCCTGTTTGGATGATCAAACAGGACTTGAACAGGATTTACGATCTTGTGATGGCTATGAAGTGACCGAATGATAGCTGGCTGCTTACACGTGGTGGAAACGCAGCGCTGGACATACACTTCCATGCACACTTGATGACTCTTCGCACTTCTGTCTAGGAGAAACAGCCATGACTACTAGATGCTCTCAGGTTTTGTCAGAGGTCTTAATAGGGTGGCACATAGCATGAAGTTGGTATCACTCAAGATTGGCGATCTGTATAGCTCATTACAAACAAAGTTTGCATGTAAAGATTGTAATTCGTAGTCACACACCATACCTCCCTCCTCTAAGCACATAAAGGACTGGTGCTGAATCAATGTTACGGCACCATTGCCCTCACAGCGGTCTGGCTGATCTTGTGTGTCTTGCAAAACAGCCCTGGGATGATGCAGGCGTCCGTGCTTATCAGCAACTGTTCTTTTTGCACTGGAAGGGCAAGCTGACACCACCTAGATCACCAGGACTGGACCAACCCGCTTTGAGTATTATGATAGCTGCCCACTGAGGGGTCATTGATGTCCCATCGGTGTGAGATTATCTAGTGAGCTGTGCTGATGCTGCTGCTGTTGTCTCATGCTCACTGATGCCTTGACCCAACACTGATGATGTTCAAAATTCAAAATCTTTGGAGGGTTTAGATACTGAGTAGGGGCCCCCATTCCCTCCATCTTGGTGAATAAACTTCACCAACTCGTCTGCTCGGCTTGCTCTTGCTATTGTACAGTACGTATGCGCGGTTAACGAAGCGGCTACTAGGCAGGCTTCAGGGCCAGGGGGCCAGGCAACATGCTGCCAAACTCAGGCCAAGAAAAGGAGAGTCCGACCGGCGAGACGGAGCATCGTGCTAGCTTTACGTATCAGCCAGACTGTACTCTGGACACAGCAGCTGAGAAGGAAGAAAATGAGGCGCATTTGGATGCACACCCGGGTGAACCGAGTTTCTGAGGCCGAGCTCGTCCTCAGCAAATCCTCCTTGGTTCATATTGGCGAAGATGCACATGTTATTATCTAATCAGCCTGGTGTGGCAGGAACGCGTAACCAATGTTCTTCTGTTTCCAGGAGGAAACAGATATGTTCGGAATGTGTATGAAGCTATCTCCCTGTATTCTGGTGGCCATTTGAGTAAGCCGTCCCGTGCTCCTTTTGCTTTGTTGATGGTACCTAGAACATCTAGACCTGTGGAGGAAGGAAATTCACTGTGAGAAACCATATTCGGTTGATGTGCAGTGAGGCAATATGTCTGGAAGCTGCCATTGCACGTGGGTGCCCCTTCTTGCCCATTCTTGTCCTCCTTGTACCACAACCACCCTGACACCTCTGTCCTGAGCCTTTTGCATCCATGCCATTTCCATTTTCAGAAACTGAGGTTGGAAAGCAGTCTTCACGTCCCCAAGATTCTCTGACTCTTCTCATGCAGACTTCGGAGGACCATGAGGTCGATCCAAATGATGTTTATAATCAGCGGAAGGTCTACGACAGGCGAGGCACCTCTTCTTAACTGAAGTTTCTCACCCCTCATGAGCAAAATATGTTGTCCTGAGGGTGCCATGATTCTGATTTCTGATTTGTGAGACAATGAGTGGACATGGAGTTCTGTCAAGCTCATAAGAAAATTCGTATCGGAGAGTGAAAATGAGTAGGCTAATTCCCTAAATTACAGAGATTGGTGATTGCACAAGGACCTGGATTTGATATGGCCTGAAAACACTTTAATGCAGGCTGCATATGTTCCGGCTTCAACGCCAGCTGAGAGTCTTCGAGCGGGCTGAGAAGGTGTGGATGGGTTTCTCTCACTCCTTCATGAAGGGGTCTGGTCCTCGGAGGGGATATGGCAGCCTCTGTGTGTTTGTGTCTTGTCTCGTCTCTTTCTTTGTTGTGGGTTTTGTTTCTTGATGCTGTCATCCATGGCCCGACATATCTGCTGAGAGGAACTGTGCACGATACAGCTCCATGCTCAGAAGAAGGCTCGGGAGGCGACCCAGGCAGCAAAGTGGCATATAAATCAATACAGGTGCTTGCTCCATCACATCCATGCAGAGACTGCAGTCAGACATGGAACTTGTAGACGTCAGGCAGATTTCGCAGGATTGCACGTGCAGTGTTTGGAATGGGATTGCTGCATTCCCGTGTATTTATGCCAGCTCCTGGAACAAGTGCATGTTTGTGATGTGATTTAGCTACCAGGCTCGTCTGACCATTTCACTTTATCTGCAGGCGTGACAAGGCCCACCTTCTGCCTGTTGACAGCAAGCTGCCCACTGCCTGGTCTGTCATCGTCGGAAACCTGGCACGCAGCGCTGGGCAGGTGTGTCCGCTCCTATGGCTGTGCTCTGGTTTTGGGAAAACACTCTTGTACCGTTGGGGTTTCTTGCTCATCAGGGAGTGATGCTTTAGTTCTCCTGGTGGAGCATCAAGCCCATCACCTTGCACATGAAATTTAATGTCTGAGCTTGGAAACAAAACAGGGGATTTCAACTACGCTTCAGCAACTCTGAACTGAGTCATGTAGTCCAGTCGGTGGTGTCGTGTGGAGCAGGCACACAGCTTTTCGACTCGTCTCTTTTCCCAGCCAACAGAGAGTTTCTGTCGTGTGCAGGACCTGGAGTCTGCCGTGGTCTCTCCTGGCTCTGTGGCTGGCGTCATGGCCGTGCTGTCCATGTGCTGCAAGGTTTGTCATTCCCTGTACTTGTCAGCACCCAGGCATGCCTTGCCCACATGCACAAACACCTGATTTCTGCTCATACAGTGAGTAGCAATTCAATGGACCTGCCGTTGCCGGCAAGCACACGGGACGTGCATGCATATTGAGTCTCCTGAATCCATCTACAGGAGATGCGGTACATGGTGAGGGCTCAGGGGTTCCCTGCCTTGGGCCTGAGAGTCCCCGCCAGGGCGTGGGAGGACCAGGGGGTGGCTAGCACTGCAGGAGGCGAGCTGCCGGACGTCTGGAGGAGGCTGGTGAAGGATCCCCACACCTGCCAGCTCAAAGAGCTCAAGGCACGCCTCTCCATGCTTTGTTTGCTTCCACAAGAAGTTGTGGACTGCGGTGGCTGCCCCCCTGTGAACCTCCTGCATTTGCCCATCACGGCATGGCATTGCTCTTTGCCTTGGGAGTCTGGTACTTGCAAGTGGATGATCCTAGGTCTCATTAATGATTCCGATTGAGATGTCGTTTCATCCTCCAATCTGATACGCCCCCATAGCTTGCTGACATTGGGATCCCAAGGTGTCTGCTTGTGCTTCGCAGGAGATCGGGAAGCAGGTCAAGATCAAGTTGACGGGGTCCAAGGCCCAGTTGGTCCTCCGGCTGCAGCAGTTCCTCTGCATCTCGAAGCCCATGGAGATCCCGCCTGCCGTCCTCCTCACCATGGTAGGAGTTTTGGACATCATTGAGCACAAACATCTGTCCAGAATTTCATGATCGGGGGAGAGTTGGTTTAGTGCAAATCATGATAGCAAACTCAATGGTGAGACGCTCTTGGTGTGGCATTTTCATTCCAAAAGCCATGAACAGTGATATGCCTACTGTGCAGTGGGTCAGGATATTAATGCAAGAGGCCAATTTCCCAGCAGTTAGATCAGATACTCTGCTGATGCACTGCTGGCTGCAGAGGTGGGAGAAGACCCACAAGTGCGCCAATCTGGACCTACTGCGGGTGTCGTTTTGCCACGACCCTGGACGCCTGAGTGAAGCCGAATCTGCGTTCTCTGGCCTGGAGGAACTGTGCCAGACTTTGGCCAAGAAGGAGGGGTCCCAGCTGTCTGTGCATGCCCTTTTGAACGGCAGACCAGCAGCGCAGACTAGCAAGCGGCGGGCCATTACGAATTTGGGGCTGGCCTTTCCGACGTATTATGGGGCCAGGGTCAAGTGATCCACTTCGATGGCACAAAGGCCTCTGCCATGAGAAGAGCTTCTCCATCTCATGCAGAGGTCCGCTGAGTTGCCGGTCAAATGTACGCAAGCAATCGGTGGATTTCGTGGTGGTGTGGCTTGCTTCAGGGAATGAAGATGTGTTGGTGTGGAAGGCATTTGTACATACTCAAGATCGTCAGGAACAACCTTTACAGGCAGATCAGCTTTGTGCATGCTTGGTGGCGCCTGTCAGCACTCTGTATCAGTAGAGTTTCAATGTATGGTAAATGAATTCTGAACCTTTCTTGTACGATAATATATGAGCAACAGAGAACTTCTACTACTACTTCCTATCTCGCTGGTCTTTTGAAGCAGGCGATACCTGCTTCAAAAGCAAAAAGACACAGCCGAATCAGCCAGAGCATCAGACGAAATCAGGTCAAGCCTCATGAAGAGTCGACAGTACATAATGAATCCACAACTTCAGCGTGATCCACTTCAGAATGAGCCGCCACTCCAGACAGTCATCATTCAAACCCCAAAGGACGAAAATCGCCTCATCCGGCGATCGATGTGGACCGAGTACTTGGCAGCTCCTGCTTCAAGTTGCCAGTCAAAATTGCCTCGACTCTCATGCAGCCATGCCTGGGATCAGGGCCCCCAGGCCCTTGGGCGACTCCTGCTTGTCCTTTATGAAGAGGTACAGCAGCGCGATGAGGAGGTAGGTGGTGCACAGCTGCACGCCTGCCAGCCAGTTGGAGTTGCCGTCCGCGCTGTTGAAGTAGGCGTGGATGACGGAGAGGGTGAGGATGAGCGTGATGAAGGCGTCGAAATCCAGGGTGAAGGGCTTGTGGCCGTTCACGGGGCCGATCGCCCAGCTCACCAGCACGATGACTGGGAGCACGAAGCACGCGATCTGCGGTACGAAGGTCAGAGGCTGAGTTGCAGGGATGTGTAGGGGCCATCTCTCCAGGCTAGAGGTGAGGCGTAGGAGCTCCTGGACACTCCAATATGACACAAGGCAACCCTGGTTTGGGGACAGGGTGATGTGGTGGCCACACAATACATGAGGACAACTCCGTATGTGCATGCAGTGAATGAGACAGACCTACAGTCATGCAAGTGTTCATGCAAGTGTTCGTTGATCAGAACGGTCAGGGGAATTTCAAGGGAGAGATGTCAAGAATCAGTCATAATCACCTGTATGGAGGACCCGAGGGCAACACCGATGGCCAGGTCCATCTTGTTCTTGACGGCCACGAAGATGGCGGTGATGTGCTCGCACGCGTTTCCGGCGATGGGCAGGATGATGAGCCCCAGGAAACGCTCGTTCAGCCCAGACTTCTTGCTCACCTCCTCCACGGCCCCCGTGAGCAGCCTGCGGGTCAAATAACCCTCAGATGATGCCAATGGTTGCAACACTCACAGCAATGCTTGGGGCATGATCATCACAAGGCCATTGATGAACCAAAGTAAATGTGTCTTGATCATCAAACGACCTTGCAGAGCAACAGCGGGACTCAAAATCGAGCCTTTGCGAACTGCTCTGCAAGCAATGAAGTCCCTCCCACCGAATTTCTCCACAACCCCACCACAAGAAAGACTAAAAAGAAGGGGCTCACTCTGAGGAGATGGCCACCATGACGGTGATGCTGGTCAGCATGAGGAACGCGCCTGCCAGGCTCAGCACAGGCACCTCCTCGTGCTTCTCCTCGCCGTCATCACCCTCGCCCCCCTCGCCCTCGCCTTCGGCATCGTTCTGGAACGCGGTGTTGTGGGTCTTCAGGGAGAACAGCAGGTAGCAGGCATACCTGCACAATCCCACATCAGCTTTGTTTAGTCCAAAAAGCAAGCATGGCCTTGATAAGCGTATTCAGCGAGGTCCCTCTCGATCCCAAATCTATTACCCCCAAATCAGGTGCAGAGGGGTCAAGGAGAACCTCCCGACTTTGCTCTGGAGGGAGATGCCGGGTCTTGCACTTCAGAACTGGATCATGACCCTCTCCCTTGCTCCCTGGACAGATCATATGACATCAGAACCTGCTGATAAGTTCCGGAGGAGCTTACATTGTCATGCATTCTGAATCGGACTGACATCCCTCCACCTTGCTGTTTGATGGAGTATATTGAGGGAATTCTGGCAACCCTGCCAGCACCCTCCTGCGTGCCCAAAACATTCGGTGGCCGCTGACAAGCTCAAACCCGAGAGAATATTCTCACACGATGATGAGGATGATGGCGGTGGCCCTGGACATGTGCTCCACGGAGTCGTCCGGCATCTGCTCGTCGCCGAACAGGTAGTGCGCGGCGGTGGGGATGGAGAGCGCGATGCAGGTCAGGAACAGCAGGCTGCAGCAGGCCTTGTTGATCATAGAGCTGAAGCTCTGCTCCTTGAACTTGGCCCCACCGCAGAAGAAGCACATGCCTGCAATGGCGGGAAAGCATGTCCCTCAGAATTCATCAGCTATAAGCCTGAGGTCTGGAATATGCTGATCCTTGAGACCTTTCTGTAGGGCTAAGACGCTTGCCCTGGCAGGGGGCTCTACCGGGTTGGATGATGGCAGGCTCAAGAACGTGCCCTGGACGCATCAGGATATCGGATCGAGCATAAATGCGTGCATGATGAGATGCACTGAGTGTGCAGGCAAAAAAGCAGCAGAGGTGTGTGTGTAGAAATGCAGATTGGGCAGGCACAAGCCTGGAAAGATATATGGTTCTTAATCAGCGAGTGTTGCTTGCCCCTGACTGAGGGCCTATCCCCCTGTGCCCCAGCACAGATGCTGTAGGAGATTCATTCTTGCAGGACGAGAATAGAAGAAGGGGAAATCACCCAGCACCAGCAGCATGTTGGACAGCACGGAGCCGATGAGGGACATGGCCACCACGATGTTCAGGCCCTTGGTGAGGGCGGCTATGGAGAGGATGAGCTCGGTGATGTTGCCAAAGGTCGCGTTCAGCAGACCCCCCGCCGTGTCGCCGAAGCGCATCGCCAGGTCCTCAGTGACCTCCCCCAGGATCAGGGCCAGGGGCACCAGCGAGAAGAAGTTCTGCAAGCGGAGCGACTGGTGTAAAACCATTGTCAGAAAGACAGGGAAGCGGGCTACAGAATAAAAAGCACTCGATGTTGAGGACATCTTCTCACTGAGGGCAATTGACATAGCCTGCATGTGCAATCTACTGATGACTGAGGTATTCAGTTTCCCTTGTTTTGGCCAACAGGCTCCTCTATCCCCGCGTCTCCTTGAGTAGTGGAGCCCTCTCCATTATGACTAGTCTCATGAGCTTCCCTGACATTCCCTTTCCCTCGACCCCTGCCTCCCTCCCCCTTTCCAAGAAGACAAATGGGAACGAGGGATGCAGTGAAGGCAAAGCCCACCAGCAGGAAAGTTGGAGTAGCCCCCCAACCCAGGAAGCCAGACAACCATCCGAGGGGTGCGCACACCAGCAACACGTTCATCCAGCTGCCAAAGATAAGACCGAAAATCGCCTTGAAATCCGAGGCAGGTGCAATAAGTCCTGCACACATGCATGGCAATAAGCTTTGACAATGTCTCTGATATTCCTTTTCACTCCTTTCTATTCCTTGGTTGTGCTTGGAGCGGCGGGGAGAAAAGCAACTGATGAACAGCAGAGGATGCTCTTGCTGAATGGCTGCATTGCACTGTGGAGGCCACATGCAGGGCAGGAAAAGGGAGACAAGCACCTGGTGCCTCCCTGGTCTCGCCCTTGGTCACCTGGGAGTACAGCCCCATCCCCGTGCCCATCGTCATTGAGCCCCTCTCAAACACGCTGGCCAACCGGTCCCTGTTGGAGGGGAACTTCCTGATCACCTGCACCCATCTTTTTTGCCTCGGAGGATGTTTTATAACAAGCTGATTCGTCGTTGCCAGCTTGCAAATACCGCAAACTGATGCTTGTAAACAATCAGTAGAAACGGACATGATGTGCTGTGAGAAAGTCACCTGCTGTTCCTGTTGCACGCTGGAGACTGCCCTCTGGAACCTTCTGAGAGCCGGGTTGGGGCGCCCTGTGAATAAAAATTGCTTTTCAGGGAGCTTGCTGTGCTGTTCGCGCAAGCAGATCATGGTGAGGCTGGGTTATTTTAGGGATTCTGGGAATCCCCCTGGGCAACAGGATTGCGCCGAGATCATTACACACATGGCCAATGCTAACACCTTCTGGCGATGCTTTTGATGACCTTGCATACCTGGTCCCCGTTGAATCTCGCCAGTGTTCTCGATGGTATCCTGGTGGGCATCCCGGGCCAATTGGTCGGCGTTCAGCAGTGGATCCTGCACATGCACAGGGATACAAGAGATTCTAAACAAACAAGGCTTACACTACACCCGTGTCCAACAGCTGAAGGCATTTTCCTCCCTCAGTCCCATCAATCGTCACTTCCTTGAAACTAGACAGCTCTTTTGAGAGTACCAGGAATGGCATAGACCCTTTCTTGCTTGAAAGCGTTGGCCTTAAGAGTGTGGCTTTGATGAGGTGTCCCTTCCATGTCCAGTTCCAATTAATTGGCATGCAGCTGTCATTCTGCTCCTGAGCATCCATATCGCAGTGACTGCATGCTCCTACCTCTACGCTGTCGTTCAAAGCTGCCTCGACATCTGCAGGATCCTGCTCTCCAGATTGCTGCTGCCTGTGTAAGGCTCGGAGGGCCGCTCTGGCCCGGCCGATGGGGTGGCCTGCTTGCATTGCTCCTGCATCATGCTCTACCTTGACTACATATTTAGAATGCACAGCTGGGGAGCTCCACAAGGAGAGGATTTAAAAGCAATCTAGGTGTCCAGTACCATTCAAGAGTGTGAGGGCTCTGTAAAATGCATTGTGCCATTTGAGATTTATTGTCGCTCTATCAGTTTCAAACAGGGTTAATAGAACCAAGGTCACTGGATGCAACAACCTTATAGAGTAAGCAGTGCCAATTTTACGAGTATGCTGCAATGGCGACGTACAACTGTTTGAATGATATGCAATTGCACAGTAGATTTGCATGCAAATGCACGGTATCCCGATATGAATAAAAGCTTCAAGTTAAGGTTGAAGACAGCACGGAAATAAGGCAGAAGTGAGACCTGTCTGGAGGAGCGCTGCCTATCTGTTTGCTTGTTACTCTCAGCGATCGCTGACAGGAGGAAAGCAGACCAGCGGTATCAAACCCCCCTCCGAAAGCTCGAGGGAGCAGCGATGACTCACTGGACTTCAAGGTCGCTGACCTGATTTTGCCGCACCATCACCTTTCTGCAACCGTTGATCTAAGTCTTTTGGGCTTTTGGGAAGGCGCTCGAAAGATATGGCTTGCTAATCACCTTTGGCGTTAATACCCTTGCTGATATTCTCTGATAGGAAGATGCTGCGACAGAGTTTTGCAGCTAGTCCTTTCTTCAGAGCTTTCAGATCCAGAGGCTACTCAACACATGCTCCCACGGTCTTTGACAAGATGTAAGGCTCCTTCTACTTTCCCAAAAGCTTCAGGCATACTTTTTTCCGGGCCTTCCAGGCGGACTTCCGCCTAATCTCCAAATATATATTGCTTCAAATACATCACTTTTTCAAGTGCAAGCTGGGACAGGGACTCATGTATCCAAACTGCCGGTGGAACACATGAATGAGGACCTCAGCCCGCAGAATCACTGGTTGGGCCTGTGCAGGATCCAGGTAACCGTCACAGATTTGGGTGGCCACCGGCACATCCTGCGCGGCAAGGAGGGCGACTCCCTCATCGACTTGCTGGTGGAGCATGAGGAGGAGCTGGGAGGTGACGGTGAGTGTCTCTGATTGCTCTGTTACCTACATGGCAATTGATGAGGAGAGTTTTATAATGTAGCTTTTTCAGCTGAGCTATACCTCTCATCAATTGCACGGCACATCTTCTCCTGGCTCCCTTCATCTTATTGGCCACACCTTTGGCCACCTCTCTCAACTGCATCAAATCTTGGGAGGAATTGCAGAATCGCTTGAAGCCCGCTGTTATTGTTTGCAGCCGTGATTGGGCTTTCTCCTGATGGTCGGGGAGTGGCTGAGGCGCACATTACTGTGGCCAACGAATTTCTGGATGCCATTCCTCCCCCTGCAGGAGATGACGTGTTTGCGCTCAACGACTTGGCACCAAATTACTCCAAAAAGTGAGTTTCCCTCCTCATATTCCTTGCTGTCGCTACGTGTCTTGCACTCTCCGGGCACTTTTCAGCTACTGAGAATGCATGCGCTGTCTCGATTTGCAAGGAAGAGCGAGCGTGTCTGTGCAATTTCAAGTCTATGCTGCATCCACATTGTGGCACGCATGCCTCTCTGCCTGATCATGAGCGTTTGCTTTGCAGCTCGAGGCTGGCAAGCAAGGTGGTGCTGAGTCGGCAATTTGACAACTTGAGCTTGGCGCTGGGGAAAATCAACCCCTGGAGGACTTTGTGACCTACCCGAGCAAATCTGAGGTCCTGGTAGACTATAAAGTTGTATTTAGAACAGTGAGGATGTGTTTGAAGAGAAGGTGTGTTGTATCGAAAGTGGCTATCAGCCCTTGGAGGGGGAGATTCTATTTGATCGATGAGAAGGAGGGGTGGTTGAACAGCTTATTTTATCGAAGATCTCTGTGAAGTTGGCGAGTGTGAGGAGACACTGTGGCAGACTCGCACAATGGAGGGGTTCGGGTCGTTTTGAATCGCTGAGGCTATGTCGGACGCTGAGGACAGCTGGATGCAAACGTGGAAGGTACTTAGTGTGAATTTAGATTTTTCATAACCCCGCGGCTTCCCACTAAAGGGATATTTTCCAACTTTTCATTGCCAAATAGCAGTTTACAATGGAATTTAACGACAAAGAATGACTTCTTCATGTGTATATTCTCCTCGTTAAGTGCAGTGCAGCATCACATAGTACCGGTGGTCTGTTAGCCCACTCCCTTTTTAAAGTGTGAAGCTATACCCAATTGATCAAGGCGAAGGTGGGACCCATTCTGCAGAGCTATTCGCGCTCTGTTCGTCGTGAGCCTTGCGGTGCAGTCCAGGGCCCAAGCACTCACGCTCTTCGATGTCCAACTTTGCGTATAAGCTTTGCCGATGAATACAAGTCATGCAAAGACGCCCCTTCATGAAATGCTGAATTGCGATTCGGCATCATCGTGAGGAATCGAAGCGTGCGAGAAGTTGATGTTTAAACCATGCCATCTTGCAGCTGAAAGGGTATGGGGGACAAGGCCCATGAGGCGCCTCCAGAACACTCCCAATCGTGGCTGGAGGAAGGGGAGAGCAGGAGACAAGCTCCTGCTGTTCCATTTGCAAGGTACTCTTCACTCCTACACAGCTGGGAAGCTGGGTGCTCGACAGGGACTTCTTGCTCCGGCCTGTTTCCCCCACGTGTTTCTGAATCATCTCACCTGCAACCAACTGGAGCGTGCGCACATGCAGGCCTTCTGTGACGACAGGGGCAAAGATGCCCTGGCAGGAGAAGGGAGCCCGGCCACTGGGCCCCCCGCGGGCGTTCCACTCCCATCATTTCTCTTCCTCCCTCCCTACCATCACCATGTCGCCAGCTCAGGCCTCAGGATTGCCAAAGGTGACCATTCCTCCCATCATGCTCATCCAATGTTATATGCATGGTTAAAGTACTTACTATTATTGTGTTTTGGCCGCTGAAGCAATGGCTGCTGCACCCAGACAGCCCCTTACCCTTTCACCTTGCCATCGCATGGAGCAGCTGATGTGGGCTTGACTGTTAAAGGTGGTTTGCAAGCCAGACCCAATGTCAACATGCCAGGGCCAGGCAGATCGAAATGCACAGGGCTCCGAGTCTCAGCAGCCCCCCTCGCCGTTCCAGCTCGAAAGCACCCAGCAAGACAATGTATGCTCCTTCCTCTTGCCTGTCATCCACTGAGCATTGATCGTTGATCTTGGATGTCTTCTATTTGACAGAGCGGCTGGGCGTACGTCCAGAGAAGAGCAGTTCAAGGCCCGAAAATGGCTCCAAAAACCCTCGGTGTGGATACCTGTGTCGGTCAACCCACCAGTTGCAACGCGTCTTATATGTCAGTTCCCCACCTGCCCAGAGAGGTAGGCACCACTGATCGGCAGGTCATGCAGGCTGGAAGTTCCAAAAGCGAGGCCCTGGGTTCGATGGAGCTCTCTGATGTGGCTGCCGAACCCCCGGTGTGGAACCCCAGCACAGGAGGGGGCCTCTTGGCGCGTGCATACCACACCCAGACATCCCTCAGGAGCACAGAGAGCACTCTGTCCTACCAGCCGCCCTTCATCTCTTTTGGTTCGCAGACGTTTGCGATGAACGAGCAGGTGACAATCTGTCCCCCGTCCCCCTTTTCATACAGAGAAATACATGAAGTACGTTCTTCCTTGGGGTCATTGCGCCTGCCAAATCCATCAACTGAGAAGACGTCTGGCAGCTTGCCTGCTGACTGGATTCCGGGACTGATTGATTCGAAAGGGATGCATGCGTCTATGCATGTGCAATACTGCAAATTTCACGCATACTGATTGAATCCAGGACATTGTTGACGGCTGCGCCCTGTTGTAGGCATTTCCGCCATCTGACCTGGCCTGGATTGACGAGCCGCATCACCAGGCACCGGCCAACAGTCTCCTGTTCTCCGCACCTGTCGGTACCTCTGGAGGCCATCGCCAGCCCGTACTTGACGCCCGCACAGGTGTGCAGAACCCCCCCCCCCCCCCCCCCCCCTTGGCCACCCCATTCTTCTTTGCATTATTGTTTCATGATCGACGGTATCAGCCGCTCAAATCGTGCAGAGGTTCGAAGTTCCCGCTCTACTCTCGTCACATCCAAGCAAGCTCTCTCTGATATTCTGGCCAAACGTCTCCATTGAGTGGGAGGATATCCCTGCAGGCGGGGCAGGGGGTCCCCTGAAGAGAAGCCTTTCCGAAACCCTGCTGGGGCTGAGCCCTCGTCCGGGTGTCCGGGGGGAGGGGCCTGCCAGGACGGCTGGCATCAGGACCCTGCGCAGCCTGCCCAAGAGGAAGTACGGGGCAGTGGACCAGGACATGGAGTGGGACGACCCCTCCCAGGACAACCAGGGGGACACTCCCAGGAGCAGCGGTATGCCCCTTCCCTCCTCCAGGCTCTCCCAAGCTAATTGGGGTTTCCAGCCATAGCTACCCTCTCAACATGGACTGCAGTATGGCAGTTTTGAGAATGACTTGTTTCTTGCAATCCCGGCCGACTGATACTCAAGCATGCAGGTACACATATCCATGTGTCCTTTGCTTTGCTTTTATATTTTGTTGGAGGGAAGAGTGAGAGTGTGTCCTTTGGGTGAGCTCTAAGCTGGCTGAGGTGCATGAGGCACGGCAGGTGGGGAGGACATTGATGGGGATGCGGTGGAGGGGGAGGAGCGCCGCCTGCGCCGGCGGAACAGCAACCGCGATTCTGCAAGGCGCGTCAAGGAGAGGCGCAACGCCGATTGGGCGGACGTCAACGACAAGGCATGTTCATACGAAGCCTCTTTCTTGACAGCTTCTTTCCCGGTTACCAAGGTCATGTAGTTATTGATACACTATGCATTGGCATCCACAATCAGCCAAACAGGGCTCTGTTGTTTACAGGCTGGCGTCCTGCACAGTCCCCTATGTCAGGCCTAGATCCAGGAACCAGGGCTTCCGTGCAAATCTGTCACTTGTCACATAAGACAGCCTGTATGACTGCCAAGAGCATGATTGTTTGGTGAGGCGCAATGCAATGATCGCGCTCCTGGTCTAGACAGGCATGATGATCGCTTCCCCTAACTTGATTTGCACTCTTGCAGGTGGAGCGCCTGCAATATGAACAGGAGCGTCTGCTCAGGCAGTGCAGCAATATGCAAGACAGCTGCATGGGGCTCCAGAGAGAGCTCCAAGCCCTGAGGAGTCGCTGGGGGGAGAACCAGGCCGAAAACCAGCGGCTGTCCCTGGAAGTGCACCACCTCCGCAAGAATGTGGGCATGGGCGCACCGCCGGTGACTCCCTCACAGCTTCGAGCACTTGCACAAAGGGCCTCTCATTACACTATGCTGCAGCCCTGCCTTCCGGTGATTCGACAATATTTCAGGAGGTGTCGCTCTCAGCGACACGTCCTCTCAATTAGTGAGCTTGCGCTTCGATGGACCTTGAAGCATGAAACAGGTCCTGCCTTCCATGCCTGGGTTGAGTTCCTCAATGTCCCTGCCCAAATGCAGGGAGCAGCGAACTCAGGCAACTGGGATACCCAGGCTGCAGCCCCAGCAATGCCAAATGCCTACCATGGCTTCATGACAAACCAGGGACCCATGCAATTTGGCAGCGGTCCTGGCCTTGGAGGCTACAGTGGAGACCAGTATGCACGGAATGACAGGCAGGGAATGCCCTTCCCACCCGCCCAGGATGAGATCCAGGCGAAGCTCGACCAAGACTGGAAAACTTGGGGCTAGAATTGGGCCATGCAGGTTTTCCCCCCCCTATGGGCTGCAGTGAATTGGATCTACGGTCTGTACGGTTGTAATTTCTGCTTTTTTGTCCCTTAAAGAGGGCCAAAATATGACGTACCAATTTTGGGTCTACACGTGAAAGCTGGACATCTATTTGATTGGCACAATTGCATCACTAAGTATGCACCTTCTTTTGGGTTTTCAAGGTGATAACATTATATCCCCACTACCAGAGGGAATGGTTCCTCATGAGGGAAACGACACAATTGCTTATGTGGATTCATTCAATCTTCAAAGGATACCCTCACTTAATCTGCACTATCGTGAAGACTGGCCCATACCTCAAGGAAGGTGTTGTCTTCCGCGGCAGGTTATGCTTCCCCTTCAAAAGCATATATACATAGAACGTTTCTAGCTTTTTGATTTTGGCATGAGAAGGGTCTAGAAGCGCTTCCTTCTGCTGCTTTTGTCACATGTAGCTGTGACCTGCCCCAGATCTTTTGAGGGCTTTGCATCGCTGGATAGCTTTGTGGCTTCACAGCTCAGATGGTGTTTCTTTTTCATGCAACATCCTTCCAGTAGGACCCTAGAATTTTCACATTGTGTTAGACTGCATCGTGTTTGCAACCCTGAAAGTTGTGCTGAGTTATGTGTAACTTGCATGATCTTGCACACATGGCAGTAGACAGTTTCTGGCACTTCTCCTTTGCATGCAATGCAGAGGAATGCACATTTGCCAGAGTATGAAGGACAGTGATTTCCAGCTCCGATTTGCTTGTTTGATGCTGTGTTCTTTCCTCTTTGCTGCTGCGTTCTAGTTGCTGTAGGTTTCAATTGCTCTGTTGTTTGGACATGAGTGCTGATGGATGGAAGGTAGCTTTGTTTGCTTCCTGCAACTCCTGCTGTTCCAGAAGCGTATTCAAGCTTGAAATCATTTCTGGGTATTGCAGTGGTGGGCAATTGTACATCATCCATCATAGAACAGTTGCAAACAAGCTCCCAGCTAAACATGTCGATCTGCATGCACAGCTTTCAGCACATACCTGCCTTGACTGAATGTCAGCCAACACCACTGCATAAGATTGAGCTGGTCAAACAAGCCTTGTCTATGACTGTGAATTCACAAACCACCCTGCCAATGCCTCACAGTGGGCATCACACTCTGGCCAGCCCATTGGAGAAATAGTATTGCCAGGCACTCTCGTCGTCATGCCATCGGCCCTCTTCTCCTGCACCTGTGACATGAAGCCAAGGAAAACTCAGACTGTACCATGAAGGGTTGGCACGTTTACGCGTATCCTTTTCCATTTCTGCAGCTGTGGCATAGTCCAAAGTTGTCGCAAGGGTCCGCGTCTGATAAGCTCACCAGTGCTGGTGCAACCCCTGAAATGCCCTTGTGTGGCATGTTGGTCCTTTGCCAGATCTGCGCTGCTGCCTGAAGGACCAAGTTTTCCAGCTTCTGCATCAGCCGCTTTTGGGTCTGAAATGGGACTGCTTGTCCCCAAGGGCTCTGGTCTGCCTGGACCCATGGAGCACCACTTGAGTATCATTGTCTTGAGGAGCGGAGCTAGCAATGAGAATGGGTGTGCATTGTCGATGTTGTGCTTGGACACTGTTCCGTAGTCAATTCGTGCATTGTTCTGCCTCAAATTGTATGTTTCAAGACAGGAACAGAGATCACCTTCCAAGTGCAGGCCTTGCAGCTGATCGCAAGCTTCCTGGTGAAGAGCACTCGCATTGGTCAAGCAGGTGCTGCTGCGCCTGCGGCAATTGGTGAATCTCCAGAGGTGAGCATATGTGAGCAACGTCTCATGGTTGCTGATCAGGAAGTCACACAAACAAGGCCAAGAAGCTTCATCGCTGTAATGCAGCAACGTGCCACAGTCCTGATGGGAGGCACCTCTCCCATCAGGTTGCAAAAGGAAATTAGCCACAAATGCGACCAGCTGAGGAATCCAACAGTGTTGAAGCACTGGGCAGCATGATGTGGATCTGCTAAGGAATCTGCACTGCGGGCCTTGCCTCGTTGCTTCTGCAGCGGATGCCAGGCATTCACTGTGCAAGAGGCCGTCCCGATTCCTCTTCCTGCTGCCGGCATGGGATGCCCGGTATGGCGGGGCTTCCAACCCCTCTACCTGTGTGCGCTTTCCCATGCACTTTGCGAGAAGCTGGATGCGTACATTAACTCACGTAATTCTGATTCCGCTTGCACATTGAACTCACACAATATCTGGCTTGCAAAAGACTGGGGCCCTGGGATGACACATGCAATGATTGTCCAGGTATTAGATGCCAAAAATCCGTGAATTCAGAGGCCAAAGAGAGGTACTTAGCACCCACTGTTACCACCGCCAGCCAAAGAGTTTGAAAGCCACTCTTCCACCACAAGCCACCAAGTGTCGATATTCCCCTCTATTCACACCACAGATGCTGCACAAACCACTCTCCATACTCTAGAAGTCAAAAAAGGCAGACCTGTGACGTGCACTCGCTCCATGCGGGTGCAGACTCATCAGCCCCGCCCACGGTTGGCGAGACACAGCTGCTACCTCCCATGCTGGAGGTGGCCGAGCTCGTGGGAGTGGTCATGCTCGTGCTGCTGGTCCCTGCCCTCCAATGGCTGCAGGTCTGAGAATGCAAGGAGAAGTCGCCTCCCAGGTGTTCTGCCAGCATCACCCCACAGGAGTGGGGGGCAGGGAAGCTGGGCGTAGCAAACCCTGGACCGGTGAGAGTTGTTGCATTACTATTGGGCCCACTAGCAGCCTGGACAGGAGACAGGCCCATGCAAAGTGGACAAAAGAGAGACAATCTGATGTGCGTTTAGGCATATCCACAAGATGATTGACTTCTGAGGATTTGAAGGCTTCTACCTCCTTCAGGTACAGCGTCTGCCACCCGGACGTGATGCACAGCTTTAGACAAACAAGCAGCACTGTCCAAAAGAAGCCCACCTGCACTGAGATGCAGCCTGGACGAGAGACCGATGGCTGAGAGGGTGGGCAGTGTATGCCTCTCCATGACTGTAGACACTGAGGTGTCCACCTGAGGCAGTGAGGGCAGGTGGCCGGAAGGATGCATGGTTGCAGAGACTCCGCCTGCATCAGCGCACAGCAAGGGAATGTTTGTGAATGCCTGACTGATGCCATGATTCGCAGATTTGTCTCATCCAAACGGATCAGGTCGAGGCATGCCAGCAATAACTAGCGCTCACCAGAGATCCATTCTGCCTACAATTTATGCCCATTTGCAAGGCAAGCCCAATTCCAGCTCAAGCTCGGGATGCGGCCCTGGCATGTTCAATATTGAGATGCTGTCACCATGCCGCACTGATCACAGGCCTGAGAGCATGAGGCTGGGAGTGCGAGTGCAAGTGCACCAGCAGCGGCAGCCTTTTGTGCGGTACGGTGCCGCTGTTCAGACAGGCTGTCCCCAAAGTCATGCCACCGCACTCGCAGACCCTCCAGCCGCCTGCATGAGCAGAGTAGTTTGGGGAAAGCAGGTTTTGCACAGATCCAGATTTGCGAATAGCACTCTGGCGTAGGGAACACTCAAACATCCCACTGAGAGCAGCTGTTTGTGCTGTAAATCGTAATGTCTGTGAGGATCACTGCGAACATGCAGCCTCTGAGAACAAAACAAATGATGGTGGAAAAAGCAGGATACAGGATTTTCGACTGGAAGCCCTCACTTTGAGAGGGAGGACTCGGGGGCACCCAAGGGCCTGGCTGGTGCATGCAAGGCCGAGGGGGGCACAGAGACAGTCCTCAGGCTGTCCTGGCATGGCAAGGGCGTGCTCCTGATTGTGGGTCTGAAGGATCTCATGGCTTGTTGCATGCTTCGCAGGGGTGCTGGGGATTTGCCCAAGCATTGGCGATCCTGGCCCCTGTGATCAAAGCTGGCTCAATCTTCAGAACCGCCTTAATGCAGGACAATTTTGGCCTGTGCAGCAGTGTACAGCTCGCCAATGGATGCAACTCAAGAATTTGTGCTCCATTCGGTGGCAGAGAGGAATGACAGGAGCCCTCTGAGGGCAAGGCGAATCTTGGATGCCTCATTGCTGTCAATTGGGCATCCAAAATAGCATTGTTCGCATATCCCTCACCGCTCACAGTCATCCCCATAAAGGCCAATGCATACCTTTGCCATGAGGTGGAGAGGTGCGCAGCCAGCAAGGCAGCTTTTGGGGGATGCTGGGCCTCTGTGGCCCACATCTCCAGCCCTCGCTCCCAATAGACTGGCTTGGCTGCAAGTTGCGGCTTTCCTGAAGCTGCACTTCCCCTGTCAGGCAGGGGCCTGGAGATATCTTTGCCCATAATTTTGTGCAGCGTTGCCTGTCTCTCTGCACCCGACACTGTGTCACTCCATCCCCAAGCCGGCATTGATTCCGAAATGTTCTCCTTAGCTGCAAGCCGTGTGTTTTCAGGCAGTGCGATATCGCTGATACTCTCTGCAGCAGCTGTCTTGACTGCATTGCCAACATCTGCCCCACCCTCGCCGCTCCTATCCTCACCAGCCACTGCCCCTGGAGGTCCACCCTCCAGGACTTCCGGCTTCTGCTCGATATGATTGCCCTGATCAGAACTCCTGGAGTTGGCGTCGCGGCGTGGGACTGCATCCGCCGACGATGGCGGCTGCGCATTCAAATCATCACCCCTGTCATACTGGTCAGATACCAACGCTTCCTCCCCCAGCTGGTTCTCATTAGCGCTCTGAAAGCCCTCTCTAGGGGACCGAGCTGTTTCTGTGCTGCCCACCCCTGTGCTTCTGGACTCCGCATCCCCTCCTGGACCCTCTGGGGTGCTCGTTGCTGTGATCGAGCAGGGCGTTGAGCAGCTTTCTGCTTCCACTGTCTCTGCTGTGTGCGCCTCTCTACCACCTGCAGCCGACTCTGCCAACGCCACATGGTCTTGATCAGGATGTAAGAGCTGCTTCATAAGGAATGTGGACATTCAAGCTATCACAATTCAGCATAATCTTTCAGCAAGCAAATTGTGCATTCGGCACACCCAAGGTCTCGTAATCCGTGGAGAAGATAATCGCTTGTGTGTTGAGGGAAAGAGGGGGTTTGATGGAGAGGCAAATGATTTGACAAAGCTCGGGAAGAGGAAGGATTTTTTTGATCTGTTACCTGGGACATCAGACAGTGCAAGATCTCTGCTGCAAGCCTCAATGCTGTAGCCTACGTGGTCCATGGGCTCAGGTCCAAGTGGTGTGGTATCCAGGCATATTTTTTGGCTGCGGAATTGAGTCACACTAGGGGCCACAAGCTTGCAGGGCTCCCTGGGGTTGTCAGAGGGAGGGCAAGCCACCTTGCATTCTCCCAGAACAGGCAGCCTGCAATCAACAATCAGAAATGATATTCTATGAGAATTGAATGCTTCTTACTAAGATAGCATGAGGGCATGCTAGACAACGTGTGGCCTGAAATGTGAACTGACAACCAATATTGCACCTTAGCTGTGAGGTCCTGAAGACACCAGCAAGATGCCACAACTTTGTGGTGTGAATAGATAGTCGAAGTGATGAAAGCTTGATTCACCTAGGATATGGGGCCGCCACCACCACGCTCTGTGACAGGGTGGCAGATGGACGGGTCACGCCAACCCGATGAGGTGGGCTTGATTGGGCTGGGGAAGTGGGGTTCAAGACCCTAGTCCTGGAATGACTCCTCAGCCTGGACAGCGGGTCCTCGACCGCTCTATTGGGCCTGCCACATGCGGAAAGGGTGGTTTGTGAGCACAGGAGGGTGAAGCAGCTAGGCCCGACTTGAATGCACCTCATTTTACACAATGCCTGCGATACGCTATTGCGTAAGATGAGGCGCACGCTGGAAGCACTTGAATTGGAACCCAGGCTGCAATTTCCTTGGCCGCCACATCCACCCTCCCCGATCCTTCCAAATGAAGTCTTGCCTGAGGACTAGTAAGGTGCTGATATTCAGCGAAACTTTCGGAGCAATACGCTCAGCCTTGATCCATCACAAGAACGAAGAACATCGGAGGATTGCATTGTTTTTCAAGGCACCTGGCAGCAGCCTCTGAGTGCTCCGCTTGCTTCCTCCTCGCAGTCTGCCCCTTCACGACGTCAAAAGAGCTCGGCAGCTGATTGGTAGAGGGCTTCCTGCAGTGCTGCTGCAAAGTAGATGCTGCCCTCTTTGCTAGGAGACCTAAGGAAGACTTCTCTTCCCCTTTCACGACTCGGCTCACCTTTGCATCCTGGCTTGATGGCAGGGTGCCTGCAGTAACCAGCTTCCTTTGTCTGTTCCGCCGTGGAGTATTGATGCATGGTCCAACACCTTGTATCTCGACCATTCATGCACCTGCACTGAACATCATCCTATTGAGATGGCTTTGACATCTGAGGATGCGCCTGGACCGGACAAGTTGGTGATCACATCAGCATGTTGAGGATACGAACAGTGTATGGGTTGAGTGCGCCCTTGGATACAGAGCCCTGGCTGGGAGATGCTCACCAGCCAGGGTGCCCAAAGGAGCCTTCTGATCACATGAAACACTACTCCATTTCGAAACAAGCAATCCACAGTCAGGATTGTTGAGCATCTGCACTGACCTCTCCTCTGCCTCAATGCTGGCCCTGCGCCTTGGCTGGCCGTACCGACAGGACTGGGCAGTGCACTGATCTGCCTCGTGAAGTGGTCTTCTTTCGGCTGGTCACCCTTCTGTTCTCCGGATTGATTACCGGGGATCGCTGAGGCTGCCGCCCGGCTAATTGCCTTTGAGTGGTGTGTCTTCGCGGCGCGGCTTCGGTGAACACCTGCATGATTGAGGGCTCGTGGCAGCAATCTGAGAGGACTGTCGATGACGTGACCTGACACTTGGAGTCATGGATTCTACTGTCCCTCTCATGTGCTCCTGGAGAGCGCCGTCTACCAGAAGCATAGGAAAACCAGTACCTAATGTGGGATACAGGTACCGAGCTGGGAGGCCAGCAGGAGGACGGGATTGGCAGGCCAAGTATTCATCTAAAGCATCTGTGGCAGCCATGTGCAATTGCAAGGAGTATCAGTTTACTTCGCATCCCAATGCGATGAGCAGATCGTCATGCCGTGTGGTTCATTGGCACACCATTTGTCTGAAGATTTCGGTTTCGACGAAACTTAAAGGGCCAGGTTGTCCGCTTTCCAACGTGAATTCCAGTGCAGGAAATTTTCCGTGATTCAATCGTGAAGGACCATGACCGTCGACGAAAAGAAACCGCTCCTGCCCACTGCCGCTCCGACAGCGGAGTCGCAGCCCACAGCCACAGAACATGCTTTCGCACTGCCCTCAGACTCTGCCAGAGGCTGGAGCGGGCATCTGCTGGCCTGCTTCGGCAACGGAGATCAAGTGGGCGTTTCCAGCTACGCGTACGTGAAGCTCCTGAGCCCGCTGGCGTGGGGGTGAGTTACAACCCTGCAATCCTCAGGGAGCTGAAGGAAGTTGAACTTGGATTTTTTTTACTTTTCGATGCTGATCTTCTCTGCCGTGCAAGCGTTTTTGAAGCAATATCTCTAACGTGACCAGCAGTCAGAGGGCACAAATGGGAAATCAACAACCCCTTGCCTGTTGCAGGCACAACGTGCAAAGGGCACTCAAATGGAGCTTTTGGAAGCATGCCCTGGTCTTCATGCTGCTCTTCAGGCATGTTCTGGCTCTCTGCGCACATCATCTACAGTTCATTTAGCTTTTCAACGACATTTTTTTCCCTAGCTTTGGCTTTTGGGATTTTGCAATTATCCCAAATGAATGAATCTGAGCATACCACGCTAGCACTGCCACTTGCAGACCCCTTATCACACGGTCAAGCTCACACCAGTGTCATAAATCTGGTAGATTGGAGAGGATCTGCCTGATTCTGAGCGCTTGAGCCATATTGAAGCAGGCTTTTTGATGCAGTCTCTGGGGTTACACCTTCCTGGGAGCCTACACACAAGTGGCAGTAGAATGCGGACCCAACCCGCCCCACCCCAAGCACCATCCTGACCCCAAGCTCCCTGGTAAGCTCTATGACCGATCTGACACATATTCCACTACTATTCCTACCATGTTGCACAGACTCCTCTTTATCATGCTCAGAGCGACTTAAGCTGGATGTGATCGAAAGTCTTGTTGCAGGCCCCAAGGAGCCAAAGCCGCAGCAGTTCCTGACTGGGGCCACCTTCAACCCAGCATTCGCCGCTGAAAAGGCCCAGGAGAAGCCATCCACATGGGTGAGGCCGTTCAAACGCATCTCTTGGCTAAGGCACCGCCCTGTGAAAACTTCCTAATCTGCTTCTCCTGTGTTTCCAGCATGATCTCGCACACCCTGGGTTTTAACTGGGAATTCTGCTCATACGAATGTAAAGGAAGGCTGGGGATCAAGAGCAAGAGATAGAGAGCTAGCGGGCTCTGCTGATGGGGGACAACTGCTGCAGGAGAGCAAGACGGGGGAGAGTGGCCAGATGGTCAGCCTGGATCCCCTGGAGAATCCCCCCCTGCAGTCCACCCAAATCAACTCTCAGGTTTGCTCCGCTTGGATTGCCCGCAGATCGAATCCACTCTCGATCTCATTCTGGATGGAGCGGAACTGTTTCCAACACTTACAAGGCAGTCCCTCTACTTTGAGATACACGGCATGGTCAGTAATTAAGATTATACGACTTGATGATACACCAGTTGTTGCAATATAACCAGGCTTGGTAGATCCAGCACATCCTTTGATCGAATCTACAATTTCTCCTGGCAATGATAGCGGTCCATTAACATTCTCGCTTAGGGACGCAGGTGGAACAAACAGCAACCCCTGGCTTTTCTCTATGAACCCCTTCCCCCCCCCACCACCGCTGGACAAGCTGAGATGCGTCACCAAAGCTGGGCGTAAGCAGTGGATCTCTAATGGTTACTGCCCAAAAATGACCCCCCTGATGCCAGGCAGTGTCTTGCGTTTTGTGAGACCTCCCTCAGTCTGCAGATCCTGGAGGCCAAAAACCAGGCCCTGTCGGGGATGGCGCAGCTGGGCATGGGCAGGAAGATGCTGCACAAGCACGACGACGAGGATGACGAGGAGAAGAAGGCGCGCAAGGCTGCCAAGAAGGAGAAGAAGCTGAAAGAGAAGGCGCTGAAAAAGGCTGAGAGGGAGGACGACGACGATGACAATGATGGGGTGAGGCCGTGTCTGCTCTGAAGCACTGCCACATGTCTGCTGCCTTAGCAAATTGCATAGGCTGGGGTGGGGTGGGGAAAGTAAGGATGAAGAGTCTTCAACCTCCACTCAATCAAAATTCGCTGGCCACTGCAGGATTATTTACTTACGTCTTGTAAAGGCAGAAAATCGCTGAGCTTGGGGAGGAAGGGTAAGTGTTGCTCCTTGTCGATTCAGCACATCTGCCTGTAGCACGGAACCCTAAGCAATGAATGTGATGTGCAGCCCGAGCACCATGAGGGCCCACACCACCACCATGAGCATGGGCCTGAGTCACCAGGTACTCACCACCGCCCCTCAGAAATCATGTGCTGGTGAATGCAGTCTGCATTTCTGTGACTATGAACCAAGTGTTCATCAAGATTACCTGTCTTGGATGATGCCATGGACACCGAATGTGATTGGAACTAGCCTCTCATTTCATGGAACAGTTGATGGCGTTGTTTGGTGCTAGGAGAATAATGTGGCTGCCTTCCGGAAACGTTCGTACAATTTTGGCAAAGCTACATGTAGATAATAGCCCATTCTGAAGGTGGAATCTGTGTTGTGCTGCAGCCTGCATCGCAGCCACCCGCACTCTGGGCTTCTGGGCACTGGCCATGATGGTCAGCTCCATCTTGGGAGTCGTGTATGCCATCCAAGTGCGTACAGCCATGCGGGAGAAGTTTGGCATCCCAGGTTCGCACGCGACCCGCCTCAATCTTGTCAATCACTTGCCCCTGTGTGTCTGCTGGCCACCTCACCCCCCAATTGCATGCTGCCTTGGAAGTTGTTGGTGTAAGAGAGAAGAAGGGCTAGTATAGCGCCAATTTGAGCCATGCAAATGTACGAAATCGGCCCTGACGAGATCATGACTTGCTGCAGGGTCCAAGTGCAAGGACGCAGCTGCCTGGATGTTCTGTGGTCCATGTGCCCTCTGCCAGGTACTTGAGAATTTTTCTCAACCTTCGCTTGTGATGCAGATACAAAATTGTTGGGCCGAAGGCATTTCAAGGTCTCGATAAATAAAGCTCTTGCATGAACAAGCTTGGTGCAGAGCCCTCTTTGACCTTCTAGCCTATGCTCACCAGAACACCAATGTGGACAAGACACAGGGTTTCTTGAACAGCAGCTTGACTCAAGCGAATACTGCTAGAGCTGTCTGATAGCAGAAGCCAAACGAAGGATGTGAATTGACACAGAAGTTCAATGGTCTGTCATCTGTACAGGAGACGCGCACCCTCGCCCACAACAATGTGCATGATGGAGTTTGGTTTGGGGAGACGGTTCTGGCAACCCCGGCAGGCCATCCCTTCCAACCCGCAGTCCAGCAGCCTGCACCAACCAAAGCCTGAAGACCCACCAGTCCAAGGGTGCAAGCAATGAAACCTTGCACGGCCTAATTTTGAGGTCTCCGCAATTCTGTTGAGGATTGTACATAGCTCGAGTCAGCTTTCGTTCTCAAGTATTCCACAGTACATGAAGCGCCTGATGCTTTGTGCACTGACCATTTCTTGTCTTGCCCGTTGGTTTGCATGCATTTGCCAGAGTAGAGTAGATACAGTACTGTGATGATCTGTCTGTCAAGAAAGATCATCTGTCTCAAGAAAGACAGATGACCACCTGTAAATCAATCACACATTTCAACGGTGTGATCTGCGCTCAGCTTCAGAATTCCGGTTACCTTTGCTCCTCTCTGCTCGAAGACCGCCTTCGTCATTCTACAAGCCGCGAAGACGCTTAGAGCACGGCAAGCTAGCGATAAGGCAAGCGACTTACGGTGGCACCCTTGGACCTCACGGTTGAGACTGGCCGTAAAGGGCAAGGTCTGCTTCTCCGAGCTACTGAGCACTAGATTGATTGCTCTTGCTTACAGAGGCAGATTGCTACGGCAGGCACCACCACATGCTTGGAGCTTTACCTAGAAAAAATAGAAGCAGAGCAGGCTATTACTCTCTGTTTCTTTATGCAATGTGTCTCTGGCTTTACCTAGGCCTCTTCCGTCAATCTGATCAAGAAGGGGGAGATTTCCCAACATGGATGCGACTCTCCAGAGGCTTGTAAAAATATGCTGCACTCTTTTTGTACACGACCTGTGAGAGTCAATAGCGAGCGTCATGAACCTGGGCAGCCCTCTGTGTTGCCCTCTTCTGGTGTACAGCACAGCACAACATCCCAAGTGCTCCAGCAGGTCACTTGCACGCTGATGCCAAGCAAGCAGTACAGCACCTTATATCACATTTCCAACTCCACTCTTCAAGAGATCCTGAAGCCACCCGTTTACTGTGCATAGGAGCAGGAGGTCTGGGACTGTGTGGGTACTCCTATCTGCAGATGTTGTCTGCTGCGATGTTGCAAATGGTGTGTTGCAAAGGGTGTGTACTTCAAGCCTTTCACCCGAGGGGGTGTGGGGTCGATGTCCATGAATCTGCGAGTGTCTCATGTCTGAAGCCAATATTGGAACCAGGATGTACCGAGCCGCGGACACCAGAGTCAGCGAGGCGTGCTTAGCTGACAGCCAAGGCCAGTGGCTGAGCCTGGAGCCGGAGATTCTGGCTGCGATCGCCAAGAAGCTGACCCGGCGCGAGCGGGGCATCCTGAGGCTGACCTGCAAGACCTGGCACGAGGCTGTCACCGCAAGCGTGCACAGCCTGAAAGTGGTGAGCAGAATCAGGGGCACCTGCGGACACACACCAGACATGCAACGCAGACCTGCTGGGGGGCTCAATCTTTTCATCCAAGGAGGAGGGGATTGCCATTTCTCATCGTTCGTCTGACCTTGGCTACAGGGCTGGGCAATCATTATTCGAGGGGCCATGATGCTGCATAAAGATCAGCTCGGTGCCAACCATCTGAGGGGAAACCTGTATTGACTTGATGATTGCAGTCTCGGAAGGTGTGGAGGGCACAGCTGAGCAATGTGGCAGTAAGCTTCCCTGCTGTGGAGAGTTTGGACCTGTCAGGATATGCATGGCTTACAGATGAGGAAATCTTAGGCATCCTGGTAAGCCCCCCCC
>QAXI01000442.1:1681-38528 GCA_004335615.1 Chloroidium sp. JM | reverse complement strand
CCCCCTCCCCCGCACCCTGACTCCCACCCTCCCCATCCATGACAAGGTATCCAAAAGAAGTGGTATCTACAGGAACCACTTAAACTGAGATCAGCAGTCAGTTGCTCCTTGCTTGAGAATCCCAGCAAGAGCTCAGAGCTGCACCGTGATGGGCTCTCGCATGCTCCATTGACTATCACTCATGCCACCCCTTGCCTGGCACCTTCGCAACCCTGTCATTTTCAGTCCGTCCTTGCGTGTTTCAGAAACTGCCGAGACTCAAGCGTCTCGAGATCATATTCGGGTACGAGCTCTCGGACGAGGGGCTGCGGCAGATGCACCGCCTGCAGACCCTGGAGAGCCTGCACCTGGCCGCCTTCCACCGCCTCAAGGACCAGAACCTGGCCCCCCTGGCCAAGCTCAGGAGCCTGAGGGAGCTCACCATACAGGCGAGTGCCGTTCTTGCTCCTGTGACTTGGCTGTGGCGGTGTTTCTCTTGACCAGATCCCTCTCTGCTTCACAGGAAACATATCCATGGTGGTCTTGATGGATACACCTTTGCAATTATCAGCGGACAATGATTTTTTCCCCCATCCAAATTTCAGAATCAAGCACTGTGAATATTTGTTTCCCCTTCTTTGTGCAACAATGCTTAGGATTTGCATTCCAGTGCAGGAGCAGTGAAGGGCAGATGGTAAGCATAGACTGGAATGCAAATCCTAACCAATTATTGACTGTGCAGGGGTGCCCTTTAATCACCGGGCAGGGCCTGCTGCACCTTTCAGAACTGACCAGCCTGCAGAGATTAGCCATCAGGCACTGTCCTGAGATCTCAGATGACTGCACGCATGCGCTTGCCAAACTCACAGGTCTGGAGGACTTGCTGCTGGCGGGGCTGCCAAATTTCCAGGGCTCCGCCCTCTCCAGCTTACAGGCAACTTCATCGAGTTCTTTCCTTCTCCTGCTTTTCAAAAATCAAAACGGCAAGGTCTCTGCTCTGCTCACAAAGGCAGACTCATCAGTCAGAGTGTGTTGATCAAGTGAGTCATGAGCTCTCCTCCTTCCTTGATCTCAGGGACACCTTCCTCTAACACAAGCATACCTTTCAAAATAAATCCTGGTCAGCTCAAAATCGCCGGTTGCTGCAAAGTCAGAGGCTTCGCAAAACCTTTCCTGGGGCCAACAGCAGCCTGAGGTCTCCTACTCCCTGCAGAGCCTTTCCAGCCTGACCCGACTGGTGCTGGAGCGCACAGCCATCAACGATGCCGGCGTGAAGCAGCTGGCCGTTTTGTCATCTCTGAGGAGGCTGAGCCTGGCCCACAGCGAGCACGCCACGGACGGGGGCCTGCAGGAGCTGACCCAATTGCAGCTGGAGTGGCTGGACCTCAGCAAGTGCGGGCGGATCACAGCCAAGGGGCTGGGCATCCTGCAGGGGTGAGCTTCCACAACATGTCGAATCCAGGCAGCTTTTGTTAGCGAGGTGATAGGAGAGAAGACCAGTGAGCAGAAGCAGGACAGGAAGGTAGATGATGGGGCAATTTACAGAGCCCCGCTTCGAGGGGTTCCTGTGTACGATATCCAGCTGCAAGTGCTTCATTCAAACGCGTGGCTGCTCATCAAAAAGCGACGGAGGGTGTGTGCCATATCAGCTTGTGTTGCAAGGGGGGGGTGTGGTGTTCAGCAGATTCACTAGATTTGCTGAGTGGAATCAGTAAATTTAGGATTGTTGGGGCTGACATCTCGCCTGGCGCAGGAGCGGCATGGTCATGAACTCGACGGCCGTACCCAAGGCCGTCCCCAGATTCCTCTACGATGGCAACAACTTTCCCAAGGTGGAGAAGGTGCCGCTCGGATTCCAGGCTCCCCCGGAGCGCTCAGCTTGATGTGAGACATGGTGTCCTGGCATGATGAATGGGAGTCGGATAACCTGAAGTCCACGTCCGATACTAGGGAGGCGAGATGTCAATGTAGTATGTTTTTGAGAGATCATCCCGTAAGCTGGTGCATGTAGCTCAGATAGAGCAACAGTATTGAGAGGAAATGCGAGGTTGAGGGAAACACATGGCTTCGGGACGTCACGACACAATGGCTTGCTCTCTTGTCATGATTATGCAGTCGAGCACATTGCAGAAAGTATCATATGAGAAGTCTGATCGACATGTCTGGTGAGCAATTTCAGATTAACGACTGAAGGCACCACAGTGCCACACCTGAACGCCTCCTGAACGCCTCCATGGGATCGGTCCCGTAACGCGTCACGGAAGGGTCACGCTTATCGAGGTGCCGCAAGGAAGAAGTATAAGCAGGGAGAGGGGTGTGCGAGGAGGCAGCATCGATCTAAAGCACTCCACAGAAAGGAGATGGTGGTGTCATTCAGAGCACCTCAGGAGCTTGCGAGCAGTTCAGGAAGACACATCTGTCCGTCTCAAGTAAAGCTCTCAACAGCACTGAACAATTCGTTGACGACAATATACCTCTAATTGGCCTATGCATGTACACTGCAGCATAATTTGCCAGTCTGCACCCAAGATGCGTGGAAGAATCTGCTCTTCTCAGGGTGCAACTGCAGCAACAACAGCTTTCGATCGCTCGATGTGTGTGGCTTTCTGCAGTAGTGAATGGGTTGTGGTCAATGTGATCACCTCCAGCACAACCTACCTTGCCCAAAGGGGTGGCCGGCTATCGTATGAGAGGACAGTCGCAGAGGCACAAACGTGGGAGTGGGTTTGTGCCTGCCTGAGACGCTCGACAATTTTCCTAAAGATACAATGGCCTGCAGGCAGCAGCTTTCTCGGGTCGCAGCCTTCCCATCAGAGCAGCTAGGCAGGTGCAGCAGAGGAGAGTCTCTCGGAGTCAAGTCACAATCCAGGGTGAGAACGACTATTCATGACAGACCCCAGCTCAGGGATTTGCGGATGAGGGGGAGCTGCAACTGCCAGACAACAGAGAATATGTCGCAGATTATGGCAAAAGTTCAGCAGATCAAAAGAGTGCGAGCGCTGGTCACCTCTTTCCATATCGTGGATGCTCACACACAGAAGTGCCAAATTAATTGTCATAAGCACTCTGCATAGATCCGATGTCTCGGTGCTGCATCACTCCTTATCCTGTGTCCCTTGTTCACCATGATCACCATACAGAAGTAATGCTCCCCCGATTCGAAACATCAAGTTCCGGGCCACAGTGATCTGTTCCTTGAATTCATATCTGCGCCTGCAGCCAGCGCCGAGCCCATCAATGTGGGGCCAGACCCCTGGAACCGCACATACTACCCCAAGGGGGCGCATGCAGACAATTCCAAGAAGCCCTGGTTCATAATTGATGCCGAGGGGCAGACGCTGGGCCGCCTGGCCTCCCTGGCAGCCAGCAAAATCAGGTGCGCCCTCTGAATCGACCTTCCTGAGAGGATGTACCGTCATCTGGGGGAAGTGCTTTGTATGCTTTTGCTGCCAGGATTTGTTGACGTTCGTTCAGGGGAGCCTTCATGTGGACTTGCAATGCAAGTGGGTGTCGCAGAGCAATGGATCCAAAATATACAAGTGGAGTGGACATTGAAAGAGAACATGCCGGCTTAGGTAGGCGCAGAATGTCTGCCACTGTGTACACATGCACAGGCGAGCATCCCTGTAGTTGCCTGTGGTGAGGGGACTTCTAGCGTGCTGCAGAATCAAGAGCAGTAGAAACTTAGGTTGCCTTCATTGCAATGCCCAGCCGGAGCGCATCCATGAGGCAGGAGGGGCCTGAGAACGAGCCTTGCTGCTCCGCAGGGGGAAGACGGTGGCCGAGTACACGCCCAGCATGGACATGGGCGGCTTTGTCATAGTGGTCAACGCCGAAAAGGTGCAGGTGGGCGGGGACAAGGAGAACCAGAAGATGTATTACAACCACACGGGGCGCCCGGGGTCCCTGAAGACCGAAAGCTTCAAGCACCTGCAGAAGGTGAGTCTTGTGGATCTGAATGCCATACGTTGGTCAGACTCCCTGCAGGATGGGAAACATGTTCGCACTGGCATGTCTGTCCTCCTTGGCTATTGTGACACTTCAAGAGTCATACCCACCATCCAAACGTCCAAATTGCTTCACTCACGGTGAGGAACAAGGGGTGATGGATATTAGAGAAGCAAAGTCTGTGCCAAAATGGGCTTGCTTGCTGCAGCGCATCCCGGAACGCATCGTGGAGAAGTCGGTCAAGGGCATGCTGCCCAAGGGTCGTCTGGGCAGGGCCCTCTTCAGCCACCTGAAGGTCTTCAAGGGGCCCAGGCACCCCCACTCCGCACAGCAGGCCAAGGACATCACCTCCCTCATTTCGGTCAAGCCCGCCCAACTGGCGGAGGCCAAATGATTCCGGCGCACCGTTTCATTACAGGCAGAGGCAGTGAGGGGAAACACAGATGTCCATGGAGTCAAAAAGGAAAGAACCATCAAACCTTGTCTGATGAGTTTACTTGCTGTGCCTGGAGAGTATGATGAGCACACCAACCACCCTGCAGATAGGCAAGCAAGGCTGTCACTTCAAGGGGCTGTTTGCCTGTTCGCCTTTCAATCAAGGTTTGAGAGATTGGCCCACCATGCTTCCATATGTCGTAGAAAAATAGACACTGCCTATGGCAGATTTTGGACTTGTGACCGCCTGATTCACATGGTGCTATGTCTGTATGGTTCAGGTCTGTCTTTTGATGACAACCTCATGTGTTGCATGATCAGCAGGGGATGTCAAGATCTACAGAGAACCTAATCCTTCTCAACCTCACCGCCTCAAATCCACTCGCGTTCAGCATCCAATCCCACACACACCAGCTACAGTCCTGTCTGTACCAGGACAATTCGCTCAGAAGCAATATCTCGTTCACTGGGAATTCAGTTGCTTTTGCATGCAGTATATTAATTCTCTATCACTAGCTGAGCGACTCTTAGCTGGACGCTGAATAAAGCTACAATGCCTAAACTACATGGGATTGCAAAATCCAAAGCCATATCGTCACCACCTCAAGCAGAGGGGTGAGGAGACGGCCCTTCCAGTGGCAGCAAAAGCACACCAGGGCGTCTCCGAACACAAGCAAACAACATCATAGCTGATGACAATCAGGATTTCAGTGCAGACTGAATAGGCTTGCTCTCAATCAAAGCTAGAGTAGTAGAACAATGATCATAATTCAGGCTCACAAGTCTGCCCGTCACTGTGGAAATGCGTCCTCTTCCCTCACCCACCATGCCCTCTCAGGCTCCCTTGCCCAGTGAGCGGAGGCCGGCCGGCGCTCTGTGCTGTGCAGAGAATGAGGGAGATCTCTGCACGAATTTTGACAGGTCAATAAGCCGTGTGCCATCAGCACAGCCGTTCACATCAGATTGATAAAAAAGTGTCAGGGCAGCAAATTGATTGAGTCCCACAAAAATTTCGTTGACTGCCGCTTCAGTGAAGAATGTGAACAAGCACAGTGAAGGGAGGGGGGGGCACCTCGTCCCATGCAAGGCCCGACATGATTTTATGCAGCATGGGGCGGGTGCATAGCCGCCTCTGATGCTGCTGCGGGGGGTTGCACTCCTGTTTGAATGGGTTAGGGTCCTCAGATGCGTCCAGATCCCGTGTGGTCTACAAACCAGTCAACAGATTTCAACCAAAAGGCAGCCGTGGGCGGCATGGAGACTTGGTTTCTTCATTGCTCGTTCCCCTGCTGTGATCCCACTACAGCACCTCTTCCACCTTCCATCCACACGTAGAAGGGTGGATGGGGCTGAATCTGAGTCCCATAGCTGGGCAGCGAGGTTGATTGGGGTCAGGTGGCTTGTAAAACTACGCATCCTTCACGGTTAAGTACTTGCGTCCCACTAGAAAAGGAGGAAAGTGCATCAGTAGCCTACCGGTACTGAGCATAAGCCTCCCATAGATGCCGATTTGATGAAGGTGAATTTAAACGCTGCTGGCCAACGCTTTGCCCCCTGGTGATGTGCGAGTACACGATGGCAGGATCGGATCAATAAAATACTAAGCGCCTCCTGTCTCTCGACTCCTTCAGTCAGAGATGCAGAAGGCGAAAGTAGAGCTGTTCCGGATGCATGCGATGTGGTAAATTTGTCGAAGGGAGATTTCGATCCCAGAACTTTGATGGAGAGACTACATCAATATGAGGTGTACGGATATGGCATTTTTTCTATCAGTTCAGAAGATTTCCTCAAGACAGAATCCTCCTGAATTACCCCTCTCTCTGCACGCTACATGCCCAATGACCCTTCACAATTCACGAGGAATCGGCAATGCTGTCTGTGATCAGTTGAGCAATTACATGCAAGGCGCAATGCTCTTTGAAAAGCTACCCTTTCTTTTCTTCTGCCATGCCCAACCTTGGCTCGGACAAACCGTTCCGCAAACGTCGTGTTTGAAGTCATCAACAGTTCTGTGAGGACGAACGATGTCTATAGAATTGCTCGATATATTGAGAAGGTCCCAAAGCTTTGCCTGAGTTGTGAGACACCGCCATGCCAGCACTGAAGGTGTATGGTCGCTTTTGGCACCTATCTGGGGATGACATACCACTGTTTGGTAAGGTCCTGATCTGCATGGCTTGAGCATCACACAAAAGGGGCACCACGCAGTACAAAAGAACATGGCACCTGGGCACTCCGGACACCAGTAATGAAAGCACCATGACCAGGACTCGTGTCGCTCGACAGCACTGCTCTTTCAGGTTAGTCCCCCTGACATGTATGTCTGCCATGCTTGCTTGCAGCGATGTTTGGAGCTGTTTTCCACCTTGCCTGGGTGGTGCTGATCTTCATCAGCGGCAATGCCATCATCAACATGCCGCAGCAATGCCACCACCAAGGGAAGCAGGTGAGCCTGACGAAGGGCTTCCAAGGGTGAAGGTCAAGTGTTCGAAGAGGGGTGCACAAGGATGACCATGGCAGGGATTGAGAATTGGGTGTAAGCATGAGCATGCCCAGGGAACAACAGCATGATCAGATGCTTTTTGTTGAAATGGTTTCTTTGGTTGGTCATGTCTTTGAACATAGCTGTATAATTAAACGAGGGGGAAGCATAATCACACGGGAAGGGTAGGAGATAGATGATACTATGAGGTGCATATACTATTACAGAGCAGCAATCTGCACAGCATCAAGATCATTCTGGACCAGATGAGATTTGGCTGTCTGATGGGCAGTAACGATTACAGGCTTTGCAAGATTCACCAACCAAATTCTGCTTTTCGTCTGAAGAATTTTTTATTCTTGCAGTATATCGCAACAGTGTTAGGGCTCCTGCTGGCGTTTCTCTTTGGCTTCATTCTGGAAGTGCTGCTCATCATAGAGGGCTGCAAAGGTTAGTCATCCTCCGTTGTTACACCTGGTATTGACATCTGACTTCTGTCCATGCCGATCAAAGCATGAAAGCATTCATATTTTGGCCCCCAGAATTGGTTGAAATGTTTGGTTCCAGGCGAATGAAAGTGCACAAAAAAAGGAGGAAAACATTGGCATGACCGGGACCGGTGGTTTTTGTGTGCAGGCAGCATTTTTGAGCCCTCCAGGCGGCGCCGCATGCCTTTCATCCTCAGCCTGAGATTCATTAATCTGGTGATTGAACTCGTCTTCACGTGTGCGCCCCACCATATCTCGACTTGAAATAAACCTCTGGCATGCTTTCCTCCTGGAATTCTTGCTTTATCCATGATCATGCCAATTTCCCTGGACAAGCATTTTCACATAGCCACTGTGCACCAAATCTTCCAAATCAGTCCTGCCAGACATGAGACCAAGGACACTTACACTGCAGAAGTCCCTATTCTTGTGACGCGGGCGCAAGGACATTTGAATTACCATTCCCCAGCTGCCTAAGCAATTTCTACTTGCCATGCAGCCTATGGCAGCTATGTGGTGTGGGGCACAAAGCTGAGGTGTCGGATCAGTGAAACAATCATCTTCTCGCCCAAAAAGGAGATCATGATCCTCATCATCCTTACCTGGTGCTTCGAGGTCCTCACAGTGTAAGCCTCCCTGGCTCTGGCCCAGAATCTTGATTGCTGCTCAATATTCAATTGCTGCTTTGCCGTTCGCCAGCGCTGATTTTATGGCTCATGTAGGGGAGGTTTAGTTTTCAGACATTATTGCAGCTTGGGATTACACACTTCCTGATAAATCCTCCCAGCAGCAGAGCTGGAAAGACAGTCAAACAATCAAGACTTGTGCAGGCTGAATGCGGCGCTGTGGTACAACATGTGGCCAGATGTGGAGGTGCCAGAACGCTGGGAAAACAGGTTCACCTGGATAGGGAGATACCTCTGCTGTCACTTCAGGCCGTACTCTGGTGACAAGGAGGTAAGGATCCCCCCGACAAGCATCTGCTCACGCAGGATCGGCAAGGCTTCATTGAAGAATCAGCTGAGGAGTACACATGCCACATTGGCTGACTTGCTAGCCATGGCTTTGCATGCCATTCAATTCAAAGTGGCAGATTTTCTGTCTGGGTGACACTGCAGCGCTGTCGTTTCCAGGGTCTTGAGTTTCATCTGGAAGTGGTCCAATTGCTCTGACTTTTCTGTCGTTTATGATGTGAGAATATTTCATTGCCCAATTGCCAATGAGTTGCGCATTCAACATGAGGGTCTCCTGAGTGTTTTCCCCGCAGGACAAGGCCAGCGAGGAGTACCACAACTCCCTGCGGCGCATCGCGCGCTGGGTGAACAAGGTGGTAGGCAAGCTGGACCTGACGCCCTCCGACTCCGCTCTGGCCCTGGTGCTGGTGGCCGCCCTGCAGAGGCGCGCCCGCAGGTGCAGACCGGATATGTTTGAATGCAGATGCAGAATTGGGCGAATGGGGGAGGGTCGGTTTGGGGGCGGGAGGGGCTGAGAGGGGGGGGGTTGGTTTTGTTGCTTTGCACTGGCAGAGAGATCCATGGTGCGTTGCCTTTCCTCATCTAAATCATAGTATAGCAGAGTTTCAGAGCAAGGCAGCTCATGTTCCTGCTTGTAGTAAGGTGTACAAGGGGACATTGTGTCCAATAAAAGCAGCCAACACCTGGGGAGTCTTACATTGATGGGCCACCAATGGCAGCCTGTGCGGCAGGGAGAAGATAAAGACGGCCCTGCAAGCGGCCAGAGTGAGTGATCAGGGGCTGACCGCCATCAGCCTGATGGAGCGCGCCAACACCGTCCGCACCCTGCCGGAGATGAACGCCTCCTCAGGGTACATGAAGATGCCCGGCTACATGAGTCGAGCGTCCATGGAGCAGGTTGGGTTCCTCACAAGAGATGGTACAACATTCATATCCTGTTTTTGTATATCATCACCTCGGCAGTTCATAGGTGTGCACACTGCTAGAGAGAGTCACGAAGCTCACTTTGCTCTCAGGGTACCAACAACTCCATTATGGTTGATATCAAGAGGTGCCGCTTGTTTCTCTTGTCTCTTGGTCCTGCAGAGGAACTCCTTACCTCCCACTGTGCACAGGTCTGGGGTCTGCAGTCGAAGGGCATCCTTCAGATGAAAGTATGAACTGCAGGATGGGGTGGTGAGGATCAGTCCGCCAGATGGGGGATCACCCATCTTCGTCAAGGCAGAGCTGACAGCAGGGCTGATGACTCGAGGTGTGCCTCTGGAGCAGGCTGTTGCACAGTCCTCCGCCGCTACCCGAGCCCAGTCTCAGGCGCTGAGTGAGCACGACCTGGAAGAGCCCCTCCTCGCTCCGGAAGCTCGGCAAGGGGAGGATGCTGGTGATGCGCAGGCAAGAAGCCCTCTTCAAATCAATGGGAATGGTCTTGTGCAATGTAATCCACCGCCAAAAATCTCTTGGACGCTGATTGCTGGACCTGGGGCTGGACATTCCTTTTGTGATTGTGTGGCGCAATTTGCGAGCCAGTGTTTCAAGAGTTCGCGTCAAACCTGTTGCTCTCAGGAGCAAAGGTATTGACCTTTGATGAGCAATGCTCTACTAGCACGACATTGAAACCCAAGGGCAAAAGTCAGGATGATAATTGATCCGGTCAGGAGGGGGATGTTTGGCATGCAGACAGCTAATGGGTCGATAGGCAGCAAGAACCCCCTGGAGAACTTTCAGCGCCAGATGGGGCTGCTGCAGATGGCCTGCCTCACACCCTCCTCCATGGACCAGGAGCTCAGGTGCAAAATCCTCCGTGTGTCTGCCCTGAAACAGTGAGAATTGCCCATACCCTGGTTCTTCCTATAACCTACTCATGGACTGTTGAAGCCCTAGAGGTGGGCTTTGTCGTAGGCACACAATATGCCCTGGGCGTGATTCGCATCTGTCATTGATTTTGCAGGGGTGCAATGCCACAAGATGAGGCTGTTCAGCTGTACACTGGGGGACACTGGAAGGTGCCGGCGGGGCTGCTGTCTGAAGTTGAGCATTTTGCAAGGTAGCCACCTACCAGCACCATGCCAAATCAACAAACAACTGACCACACGGGCAGGGAGAATCACAGTCTACTGGCGTTCGACCAGCGGTTTTGTACGATTTCTTTTCATTGGAGTAGACTTTGGAAAGAATTTGCATTGTACTCTGGTCCGATTTTGATGGTCAATACAGAAAGCATCGTGCTAAAGAGTCTGTTCCCTTGTGTCCAGGTTTGCTGTTGGAGTTTACGGTTTTGACCTGGAGGTTCTGAAGCAGCGTGGCTGGTGGAAGACACTTAAGAAAGCCCTCAAATGGACCCGCAAAAAGACCAACCAAGATGCCGTCAACAAGTGCGCACTTCAGCCAAACACTTCTTTTTCCCTCCTTTTCTCACAGTGCTCATGTCCGTGTGTGTTCCAAAAGCCACTGCATCGATATCTGCATCAGCTTCATATCATTTTGTTTTTGTCTAGTCTGTCTAATTCTTGCACATGTTGCGTTAATCCAAATTTGTGTCCATTCCCTGGTTTTTGCTTGCTCCAGACACTCTGGCACACTGTTTATCCAGAATCCTGCATCCTTCCTCAGCTCAGGTGAGGCGAGTCACTCATTGAGCATGCAGGAATGACCCTTGCCTCCCCCCTTGCAGGTCAAAAATGAAGACCTTGTATCAGCAGCTATTCTACGAGGGTGTGAAGGAGGAGATGGGCCAGTCCTCGGAACTGCTCTACGTGTCGGTTGAGAACCAGCTGCTCAGCCATCTGCCGTACATCATTGCCCTGGACCACACCAGCAGGCAATATACTGCCTTTTGTTCCCTCGTCACCCAGCGATATCTGAGACCAAATGGGATCTGTCTCACCCTGTAACTAAACAGAGAGCCGCCCATAATCATTGATTGAACATGTCAAGAGCCTGCAATGCCAATTCAGCTTTGTCTTGATGGGATTTCAATTGCCGGCGCAGATCTGTCGTGGTCTCAGTAAGAGGGACGTGGAGCATGGAGGACATCATCACGGATAGTGTGGCCGATCCCCGACTCCTGACAGACTGGCTCCCTCAAGGTTCACATTCTGCTTCCATCGTGGCAGTGGATGGGTATCTCTCGAGTCAATTGTTGAAGCTGTAGAGACCTACAGAGCAGTGCTGTGCAGTTTCTTCTGACATGGGGGAGCTTTGTGCTGCTGTCTGGTGCCATCCCCTTGGTGTGCGTGTCAGTGAATCTGCTTCATTCTTGAGGCACTCCTCATGCGCCTTGCAGGCTTCCGCGAAGAGCATGGGGAGGAAACAGAGCAGATGTGGGCACACAGCGGCATCGTCGGGGCGGCGGACGCCATCCTGGTGGATCTGGACGCCAACGGCATCCTGGAGGCGCTGCTGCAGGGGCAGGAGGACATGTCTGAGACGGCACCGCAGCAGCAGGCTGCAGAAAGGTCTCCATACATCATGACTGAGTGTGACGTTTGGTGGGGTGTAGCAGCAGACTTTCCTTTGCATATTCATCAAAGATGCATGTTGTGAGTTGAGGGCAACAATGAAAAACCCCAATCATGGTAGAAAAAACGCAATCATGCTGCACAAGCGGGATACAGCTGTAGGCATGACAAGAGGTTTATTCTGAGGCAAGCCATCAAGGCTGGATCTTCTTTGCAGTCATCGTTATCATTCACTTGCATTTTCTAGTCTTCTATGAGCAAAGCAAAGCTATGCAAAAGTCAGTCTAGGGGAAGGGAAAAGGTCTGCATGCCCGCAGCTGCACACAAGTGGTTGGCGTTCTGACAGGGTCGCAAGCACGGGCAAGCGGTCAACACCCGGGGAGGCCAGGAAGGCGGCTGGCCATTTCGTGGCGGCCATCATGAACCGCAAGCTGGACCTCAAGGGCTGGCAGCTGGTGGTCACAGGACACTCCCTGGGAGCCGGGGCTGCGGCCCTGATTGCCCTAAAATTGTACGGAAGATTCCCAGGTGGGCTTCAAACACTGAGAAATGTCAGACCTTGGCATCACTACATATTTTCAGAGAGAAATTTATGATTGGGTGCCTTTTTGTACTTGGGGGTCTGTCTTGTATCATACCATTGTCTTGCTGTGCCGCATTGCTCACTTGCTTGCTTCTTCAAATGAATGAGAAAGTCCCAGAAAAATGACTCCCTGATCCCCAAGTGGCACGACGGTTTTCTTTCTGAATAAGGTATCGGTTGCTGAAGAGGGCACTCCCTGCATACCGTTCGAGAGGCGACTCGCCAATCAACAGGTGTCAGGTGCTGGTCCTTCTCGCCTCCCGGCGGCCTGATGAGCAAGAACCTCAGCCGCGCCGTGCAGCCCTTCGTCACCTCGGTGGTTTGCGGCAAGGACGTGGTGCCCCGACTCTCCATCGTCAACGTTGGCCGCCTCATCGACCAGATGGTATGCCAATTCTTTCAGAATCCCAACGCAGCTCTTTTCGCTTGAGAAGACAACACCTGCAGTTCTATTTTGACGCGACCACTCAGGTGCTGCAAAGCACAGCACGACGATTGGTATGCTGCAGGTGACAGCCCTAGCACTGTGCAAGCACAACAAGAACTGGATGCTGCTGGGGCACATGTCTACCTACTGGCGCCACGACAGGGTGAACGAGCTCTTCTGGGACTATGACCAGGCAAGCTCAGTGCACTCACGACAGCCATATAATCAGACAGTTCATCTACATGCAGCATGGAATGCATTGTCCCTGGTAGATGCTAGCGTGCTTTCTGAGGAATAGAGCACGAGATTAGATTGAATAAGCCTATCATCAAATGCAGAAGGGGCTCTTGTCCAAACTGCATCCTAAAGGGTCCTTTGTAACTCTGAAGATGAAGCATGACAAATTTGTTTGCATTGCAGGTTCCGAAGGAGGCTCTGAAGCTTTTGCAGGAGTACTCAGCAGATGTGGAAAGCAGGAACCGCATGGTGGAGCTCGTTCCACCGGGGCACGTCATCATGCTCAGACCCTTCAAGGTGACGCTCCCTCACTGCTTGCTAGCCTCTACGTCTTGTGACACACATCGATGAGCTTACCACAAAGCTTGAGATTGAGGCTCGTGCAGGTGAACGGAGAGAGGCACAGCTGGGATGCAATTTGGGTGAAAGCGGAGGAGATCATCCGGGAAGGCATCCTCGTGTCTCCCTCCATGGCCAATGACCACTATGCACTCACCCTCCAGGCTGCACTGGCATCTGCCCAGGGTGAGGACGAGGAGATGGGCTGGCGGCGTTCGTTCGCCCCAACGTCCTATGCAGCATCAGAGGGGGGAGGTAGTTCAGCTGCAAACTATTAGGAGCCTGGCGGGCCTCACAGTCTGCCCATCCAGAGTTGGTGCTGATGGCAATGTCCTTCAGGTTAGTCACGCCCGGAAGATGTGCATTCACTTCTGATGTTCTGTAGGTAGAAGCGACCATGTACAATAGCAGTAGAATAGCTTACAGACACCTTGTTGTTGCTGAACTGGCGTTCAGCTGGTTGCGCAAGGAATGCAATAGTCAGGAAGCTTTTGAACTGTTCATCAAGGAATATTTGCAAGGCTAGGAACACATACCTGTGATTTGAAGTGACAGTGATGAGTGTGTTTGAAGGGAAGTATGCAAGAATTTGATGTTTTAGACCAGCTGCATGTTACAAAGCGGTGGCTGTCTGAGGGAATGAGGCCCCTCAGGTGGGCCACTTGCAATGAAGAATCCACTGGCTTTCTCACTGAACTCCACATGCCTCAAGTCATTGAATCTGGTAGCAGCAATGCTGAAGACACTACCAAGGACACAGAATTGGAGGCTGGCATCATAGCAGCAAAAGACTATGCTACAGCAAATCCTTGAAGAAACCAGCAGACTTTGACTTTGTAGCAGAGTGTTTGATCTTTTTGGCGCTGGAACTCTTCTTCTGCTTCCCTCTCCTCTTCTTCTTGGAAGATTTTTCCTCATCGGAAGAATCAGCCTGCAACAGCGCCCCGCCCAGTGAGCTGTGCAATATCAGATTCACACACTGAAAAGGTCGATTGTCATGTGCATGACCCCTTGCCCTAGAGATATCAGTGGACTGAGTCTCAGCTGTGTCGACGTCATTTGAGGTGCTCTACTACAGCAGCAGAGAGTAATGCATTGAGTGCCTGCAAAAAGTATGGCTCAAAATTCACACAGCGCAGAGCATTACAAACGGTCAGAGTAAGGCTGCGACGGTAGCCTGCACTGTTTGGAACTGACCTCTGCCTCTGGCTTCTCGCCTGCCTCTTCCTCATCGTCTGCATCCTCATCCAGGCAGGAGGTGTCCCACAACTCCAAGCTGGGCCCATAGCTGGTGCTGGCAAGCAGCCTACAAACGCATGCAAAAAGTTTGATCCAGAATGCCAATTTCGCAGACTGGCGTTGATACCTGAGCTCTTTCAGACAATGCAAATAAGACGAGCAAGGGATAGGCCTACACGCAAAACATCCCCATACCTTGGTGTCTTTCGCTCATGGTGCTTGGAAGCTCACCTGCGGTCGTGGGACAGGGAGAGGCGCTCGCATCCACCCTCCTCCTGCTCCCCCAGCACCCCAAGCAGAGCGTGCGGCTGCACCGACAGCACGCGGATGACCCCATCCCCCGAGCCTGTGATAACGGTGTCCTCGTCCAGCTTCAGCACGCAATCAACGGAAGCTGGATGGCCTGCACTCCAAATATCCAGACCTCAAGATAATGTATGATCTTATTTCCCGCAACGCCATGGGACTTCTCCACCTGCCCTGCCACTTCAGGCTCTCTTGATGTTTCCAGTGCCAAGAGGTGGAATCTGGTCGCGTCTTGTGGTTTTGAGAGCTTGCATAGATTCTCTCAGCACTATGGAAGTGTTTTTTTTCAATTGCAAGCACTTGTGAAAGCCATGTTCAAGGATCATTGGGCATTCGTGAAGCAAAGGTCAGCGTCCCAGCGCAGTCACAAATTGGCTGGCTCACCCGGCAGCCTGTCGCTGCAGTCTTCAAACTGCCCCCAGGAGAAGATGGTGAGCACCCCCAGCTGGGAGCCGCACACCACCTTCTTGCCGCTCTTCAGCACCATCACGCACGACAGCTCGTCGTCCGCATCCTCCTCCGATCTGGCCCTCACCTGCCCATCAAGCATGCTGTGGGACATGCCAGCCGATAGAGTTGCTTGGAAATGCATATAAAGCAGATCTTAAGGCTTCTTTTGGGCCGCAGAGCCAGTGCCGTCATGCAGTTTCTGCTGTCCTCTTTAGGTGTTTGCATGTAGTGTCATAATTGTTGCTGTGCTGCAGCCGAAAATCTGACCCACACCCCAATTCCTTGCGGGTCGCTAAGCAACAATCCCTGCAAGCTGAGTGGACCTCCATTCTGTAGATTCTTGAGGTCATATGCAGTTGCATCTCAGGCAGGAAGATTCAAGCTCTCTGTGTGTGTCAGACACAGACTGAACCAGCACAAGGTATTCTGATGAAACAACCCCTCTGTAAAGCACAGGGACATGGGGATCAGATCTTTTGGTGACGAGGAACAAACCTTGTTGGTGCGCAGATCGTTGACGCTGAGGGTTCCGTCCCCGCTGACGGCCAGCAGGCAGCTCTCCGGTTTGTGGTCGGTCATGTCGGTGATGAAGTCGGAGTGGCCGCTGAAGTCGGCGGCGTGCTGCTTCTGGCGGGCGTCCCACAGGCGCAGCAGGCCGTCCTGGTCGCCAGAGGCAAACGTGTGCTCGCTCAGCGGCAGCAGCCTGCAGCCAGTCTGTGATTTGAGCGAAAGGAGCGGGCATATGGAGGCAGATTAAGATTGGTTTGTTGGGAAGCACCAGGTGCGTCTGGACAATAGACATGCAAGTGAGTAGTCGTGCGGGTGCATCCCTTTCTGGTGACATTTTCCTCTCCGCAAGAAATGAGAGGGAAAGGAAAGGCTGTCATAAGATCCCCTGCTCGATGATCATCTTTTTGATTGCAGGGGGGATTTGGGGGGGGTTAAGCTATGTGAAACAGCAAACAAATACCCAAGTCAATTGCTCCTCTCACCGTTTCGAAAGCAAATGGGTGGACTGCCAGCACCAAAGGCAGCACTCACCTCTCAACAGCGCAGTCATGAGCTGTGGTGAGGCGCAGTGCAGGCTTCTGAGTGGCAACGTCATACACCAGGATGGAGTGGTCGGCGGACCCACTGAAATTCAGCAAAGCAACTCAGCAAGCAAGCAACCGAATCTGTACGCAAGGATATCGGCAAGCCAAGCTGACATGTCCCCCGGTGGAGACAGGGAGTCCTGCTCCAGACCTCGGATGAATGACGCTCCCTGCCTGTCCCAAATGATCCAATTGCACAGTAGTGTAGGCAGTATGTTTCAACTTCTGCAAACAGGCCCAAGACTGGCAGGGGGCTCCAAAGCAGAAATGAACCTGATGATGCGAGCGCCGCCAGCCATAAAGTGCAGGCTCCTGCATGAGTCTGAGTGCCCCGCGTAGGATGCCGTTTCCCGGGGGGTAGCCCCTGAGCAATCCAGGAGCCGAATGCCCCCGTTGATGAGGCTGGCAGCCACCACCTTCTTCGATGGGTGGAAGGTACAATCCTGCAGCGCGAGAAAGGCTCCTAAAACGCCATCGGAGCTGCCAATAATGGTATCTGTGAGAATATCTAGCAGCATCCGTCAACAACAATGCTCTTCCTCTCAGAGGGCTTACCATGGGCTGGTCATCTAGTTCCACGGTGGTGCTCCCGCCAGCCTTCATTGACAGCTCACTGCAAGCACTTCCTGAACTGCTGGTGAGGCACTTCTGGGTTCACTGATGTCTGAGTTTCCGCGTTCTGTTGTCCAGGAGGCTCACAAGCTAAATGAAAACAGCTGGCCAGGGGATGCGGGTTTTCCGAGTTGCAGTTCTCGTTCTTGTTGTTGGTCCTATTTGGAGAGTCGCTGTGCACGGGACACGAGCGCCCGATTTGTGCTCGTAACTCCCCAGATTACTGCTGCGACAGTGCATCAAGGTTGGGAGCTTTGAAAACAAGGAACTCCTAAGACTTCGACAAGAAATTCCCCAAACAAGAACCGAAGTCAACGGTCCTTGGCAAAGTCTTCCCTTTCCTGAGCTCCAAGGAACCTTAGCTGCTGCTATGTACAACGCAGGCTACATGGGTGGTGGTATGGGTATGACCCCGGGGATGGGCGCATATGGGGGTGCCTACGGAGGTCAGTTACCTTGCCTTGGCAGACATTGCTTGAGCTGAGCAACATACGAATGCGCTCATCGAGTACTGCTTGCCATCGAATTCTTCGAGCCACAAGTTGCCCTGAGATCGTTGACTTGCTCTTGGACCCACTCGCGGCGTTTTTATGCAAGTGTGAAAACGCTAGATCCAGGAGCACTTAAGATTACGCTGTCGAGGTCTGTGACCTTTCCTTCCTGGAAATTCGGACCAGATCATGAGCTGGTCTTTTGACCTTCCACGGTGCTCCAGTATGAGGAAAGGTTGGGTAGCGCCAATATCGTATCTTACTTCTCAAGCCTTGTCAAGCTCCTTGTGTACTCCTGCCAGTGGGTTCAGTGATCAGCCTTTCTGTATGCCACACACAGATCTACAAAGTCTGACTTTTAGAGGAATGATAAGCATCCACAGAGCACAACTACTGATCAGTCTCATGTGCAGGCGGAGGCATGGGTGGATACGGAGGTGGAATGGGCGGCGCTGGAGGCATGGGCGGTGCTTACCGCGGGGGAATGGGCGGGGGCATGGGGGGTGCTGGCAGGGGGATGGGCGTTAAGTCAGAGTTTGGCGGCGAGAATGGCGGCGGAGGCTACAGCGCTCGCGGGCCCTCGCGGCCGGGCGGGAACCACGATTTTGTGGAGGGCAAGCTGTTCCTGGGGGGGCTGGACACCCAGACCACCAAGGAAACCCTGGTGGAGTATTGCACACAGTGGTGAGCTCTCGCAGTCATTTTTCTTCTTGGAGGCCTCGATAGTTGGCTTAGGGGGTGACATGTCCCGTGGGGGGCCATGGCGTACTCCACATTCCCAAAGGGGTTGAATTAGCTCCAAGGGCCTCCTCATCAGCCTATGTAATCGTTTGGAGACCAGGTGGGTGACTTCTGTCGAGAGCGGGTGGTTTCCTAGTATGCTGAATGTTTTCCAGTCAGATCGTCACAGCACCCTCAAAGGAACAGACATACGAACACCTCTCATGAATACAGAGACTGAGAGGAGCTGCTGCTCAAGAGCAGGTAGTGGTGTTACTGAGTACAGGTGCTAAGCCAGAGGTCGCTCCCTTAGTGTGGCTGTTCAGGCAGCCGCATTGAGTGCAAGTCGGTGGACGTAAGAGCCCAAGAGGTTGTGGTAGCCGAGTTTTTCTGAGACTCAGAAGTGTGTCTTAGGGGAGAGCTAGCCGACTACGTGTTGATGGAGGGCAGAGGTTTTGGCTTTGTCACTTTCAGTGATCCAGCGGGCGCTCAAACTTTCCTAGAGGTAACAAGGCCCACTTAGGTGGCCCTGAGCGGTTGCTTCTCAACATCAAACAGCACGCTTCAACATGTCATTCTTGCTGTGGGAAGGCCACATAGTGTGCGGTGTCAATCATTGCTATTCAGAGCACCATCCAGAAGGGTCCAGCATCACAGAGTAGGGGTCCGAGCAGTGTTTTGTGGTGTGCAATATCTATTCACTGGTGTTCAGGGTGGCACGCAAGTCTGAGTTCATGCCTGACAACACTTGCTTTTGTGCACAGCATCGCGAGCATATCATTGACGGCAAGCGTGTAGAGGCCAAGGCTGCAGTGCCCAGGAATGCTGGCGGTGGAAACACCCTCACGAAGAAGATGTTCATTGGAGGGACGGTGGGGCTCTTTCCTTTCACCTGAGATAGCTGATTTGCGGATGAGGATCACTCTGTCACAGATGCCGATACTGTCAAGCTGAAGAGGTCTTCCCACTAGCTTCCAAGTGGCGCGGTTGTCTATTTCATGGTGTGCCAATTGTTTTATTCATGACAGGCATTTGCTGCCAAACGCAAGAGAACAAACGCTCATCCTGCCATGATGAACAAAAACAGTTGCTGATGCAAACGAGTCTTGATGTAGGGAGAAGTGAAGGACGACGACTTCCGGAATTACTTTGAGCAGTTTGGAGAGATTGAGGACTGTGTGGTAAGCCCATGTTGCTCTTACACACGTCGAAGCTTGCCGAAAGGGTTGGCCACGATCAATCTTCTTTGTTGCCTGAATGCAGTCAGCAAGATATTCCAAAATCAAGTCACACTGCACTTCCACAACATTTGTTTTGCCACCTTGCAAGCAGAAGAGCTGTCAAATGTGGCCAATGTTTCTAATTTGTGCACAGCATGGCAATGCGCCACAGCCAATACCTGGCAGCCAAATCATAATGCATTCATCGGATTGTGTGCGAAATGCGCAGGTGCTGAGGAAACCGGACGGAGGCTCCAGGGGCTTTGGCTTTGTGACATACAAGGACGAGATCTCCGTGGAGAAGTGCCTGGTGATGCAGCACCAATTGGGTGGCCGCACCGTGGAGCTCAAGCGCGCCATCAAGAAGGACGACATGGGCGGAGGCGGTGGCTATGGGGGCGGAGGTGCTGCCTTCTCTCTGATTCAAAATTTCTGCTCAAATGCAACAGCGCAAATGCGTTGATGGGAATTCGATGGTTGGAGATTGGCTTCGAGTTTTGACACCAGCATTGGGCCCAGGGTTCGCAGCAATGTGGTTCTCACTGCAGTGTTGCAGATCAAGCCTGTTGCTCCTTTGTACCACGTCGTCTTGGCAATCCGGGACTGGGGCATGGGATGTCAAATCGTCAGATAACCGCACAGCCTTCTTGCTGTCGAGCCAATAGAACTGTCTGTTAGATTTCTGAACATCGCGGGCGTTTTGTTATCTTGAATCATCATGTTGTATACAGATGGCGGCTATGGTGGAGGCGGCGCCGGTGGCCCCATGCGCACAGGCAAGCAGCCAGACTGGGTGTGCCCCAGCCCTGACTGCCGGAACAAGAACTTTGGATGGAGAGAACAGTGCAATCGCTGCCAGGTATTGGCTTTGAATCTCCCGTCACTCCATCTCCAATGCATACAGCTGATGCACCCATCAGTCACCATGTGGCCTGCAAATTCCTGTGCAGAAGCTATCCTGAGAAACGGTCAAGCTCAATCCATCCTCTCTGAACGACCAGTCTTTTGTGTCAAACAGCTCTGACCAGGTGCTGATGCACTTCGGCTGCGGCTACCGAGTGAATGAGAGCCCATCAACTTGATATGCGGGTTCAAGCACTGTGAAAGCCCCTCCGCCCAGGGCATGCAGCGCTTTGTGATTCATCGTCCCCATGGGGCTGATCGTGCCATTCCTCACGTATTTATGAGCTTCTTCTTGAACGATGTCGCCTGCAGGTGATGCGGCCTGCCAATCCCGAGTTGGCACCAGCCAGGCCTGGGGCAGGCGGCGGCGGTGGTGGCCCATACTCAGCCAGGGCCAGCTCAGGCTTCGAGGCGGGTGGCATGGGCGGTATGGGGGGAATGAGCATGGGCATGGGAGGCATGGGCATGGGTGAGCCGCCTCTCTTGTTGCCATGCATACCGCTTGTCCAGTGATGGTGGCCAGCGTCGCGTTTTCTGTTTTTCTGCTGGAGACTGATGTGAGGGCCGGCCGGGCGTCTCTTTGAGATCAGGCAACAAGTTTGTTCCTTGCTGTCCTCATCTGCTCAAGCCTCCTTTGCAGGCATGAATCCGTACCAGATGGGCATGGGGGCCATGGGAGGCATGGGCGGCTACGGCATGGGTGCCATGGCCGGCATGGGCATGGGTGGAGGAGGCGGCTACGGTGCAGGCGCAGGCGGGGCCTACGGCAGCAGTGCTGGCCAAGGCTACGGCCGTGCCTCAGGCAGTGGCAGGGGTAGCGGCGCACAAGGGCGCTACAGGCCGTACTGAATCGACTAAATTGAGTAGGTGCGTTCCGCAGTCACTGCTGTTATCCAATGGGGCAAATCCTCAGCCGCTCTGTTAGTGTCATGGACAGGGCTGAGCTCAGATCCGAGTCAGCTTTCGACTGGGCTTGCCAAGCTTCTGCATTCTTTTGCAGGCAGAGGCAGGCATGCTTTGGATCAAGGGAGCATCCGCCTGCTGCTTTGCTGCAGCTGAAGAAGGAAGCCTGCCTGGTGGCTGTAGATTAGCGTAATTAGAATTTCTGCTGAATTGAGATCATGGCTGTTTAGTGAGGCCTCTCTTCATTGTTTCAAGCTTCTGGCTTGCTGCGTTGTGAGCACTGGTTGTATTGAGAACAACTCTGGAAGAGAAAGTGTGAAGAGAAGAGAACCCTGTACCCTAATCCGTCACTTCGCTGTTTCTTCTTTCCGCTTCTCGCATCGCTTGCGCTTCAGCACCTCAAGGATAGCATGTCAGCGTTGAAAGTTATCGCTGGAGGTGGTGTTCTCACTGCTGCGACCTATGGAGTCCTTGTAGGTCTCTTCAGCATGCACCTTTGACTCCGTGTTTGTCATTCTCGATTGGACGGGTTGCGAGATAACTTGTTGTAAGAAGAGAATCTTAGTATATCAGTCTTCTCTACCTGTGCTATTGCAGGCATATTCTGGAGCGTACAAGGTGCAGAAGGAGTACCTCCAAGAGCAGTCAAAAGTTGAGGAGGAGGCGGCTGCCAAGCACGAATTGCAAAAGAGAATAGATGAAAAGGATACAGCCGCAGAGTGCCTTGTCAAGGAGTGCAGCTCGCTGGAACAGGCAAGTCTGGCTGCTATCTTGTGTTTGGAAACATAATTTTACGTCAGAAAAGGTGTGTCTTGCTCTCGGCCAAAAGCTGTATCAAGCTGGACCCACCGTATGACCCTGGATGAGCCTGAGATCCTCTGTGTGGACAGAGAATCCACGAGACGCGAGCAGAGATCAAGGCCGTCAAGGAGAAGTTACAGAGCCTTGAAGCTTCCAGGTACATTCAAATCTTGCCGGCCCCAGCCCTGAGGGTTGGCACCTGTTCCAGGAAGACTAATTTACGTAGACAGGTGCAATCCCATAGGACTGAATCCAAGTTTTGTGACGACAGGGACACAGACGCACAAGCTCAGTCAGATAAAAGATCTGAGCTGAAGTCAATTCTAGGGGAGAGATCGAGCTTGCAGCAAGACTTCTTCCAGCGGCAAAAACTTCATCGAGTGAGCCCTCTGCACCCGTCAGGGCAGACGATCACTGCCAAGGGTGTGCATGCGGTGAAGGCCCTGGGAAAAATCGAATGCACATTTGCTGCGCAGGAAGCGGAAGCGGCGGCCAGGAATGCAAAGCGAAAAGCTGAAGAGAGCTGGCAGAGAGCAAATCCTTTGAATCATCCCAAGGTCAAGGAGCTTTTGGCTAGGTAGCTCTGTGCTAGACATGACTATGTTTATGCAACTCAAGAGCATTGCTCACAGAGCCCTGGTTATAATGAAGTTGCAAATTGATGTTAGGTGGGTCAGAACAGGAAACGTTTTGACAGCTCTCCTTCGGTGACCCCCCATTCCCCCCGCTCTACTCCTTGATGGACTTGTTTCTTTCCTTTGCACCTCGCTTAAGGGATTGTTCAATGCCGTAGTACGTGTGTGAATCTCGATGTCGCCTCTCAGCGCCATGAAGAGGGCAAGCATCCTATTTAGTTTCCTGGCATGCGCAGAGAGTTCCATCAGCGAAATTGCCGACTGCTCGGCATTCGGGCCCAGAGTAGACTGCGGTGATCGCTCTTGTTTTGATAGTCAAATGAAGTTGACGAGTACGTCGTATTAGACTGGAAAGGAAAAACATGTCACATGCACGGGTATGGAATTTGAAACATTGTGCACAGAATTTCCCATTTGCAGGTCGTGTTGGAAGTGCAGAGGCAGACTGTCTAGCTAAAGGTGGGTCAAACGTTATTTCCAGCTTCAATACACTAGTATTGAAAATTTGAAGTGCTGTGAAGGAAGTACCCGTTGCGAGTGGGCAAAGCTAGAGTGGCGATCAATTGCTGTGTTCACAGGCTGTTGCTGGAATCCAGAAACTCCCCCTGGCGTAGATCTGCCCTACTGTTTCACTAAAAATACAGGTTTCAGCTCTTACAATGTGATTTCGCCCTCTGATGACCATAATGCAGGTAAGCTCATCCCACTCTCACTATCTCAGTTGAGTGTCAAGAAGCCTGCGGCGATCACAACATTGTTTGAGTGTATGCAACCCCCCTCATCAGTGCCATGTGACATTTGCTTGGCAAGATGAATATCGGCAAAAGCCTCTTCAGAAGACATTATATTGCTGAACAACTTCCTCAATGCAGAGAACCACCACTTGAAATTGGGGAGCGCGGAGACGACACAGCCAGAGCTGGGTTTGGATCTGAAGAGTCTCAAAGCCAGCACAGACTGGAAGCTGGGATCAGACATTCTGCACTTGAGGATAGCAGATCAGGATGGCAAGAGATATGTTGTCCCCGAACACCTGTTCGCCCCATCAGGTAGAGTCTTGCCGCATCAGGTGGGAGTTTGCAGTTGATTGTGACTGGCATAGGAGGGAAATGTTGGGCACTTGGCATGCAGGAGTTCACTGCTTTCAACAGTGGCAATTCTAAAGCAGCCTCTCTTGTTGCTCAGGTTCTGGACCTGGAGGAAACCCTCACCTGGAGTTTTCACAAACCAGCCACCCATTCACCTTCAAAGTCGGACGAGCTTCTGACCCTGCTGCCACGATATTCGATACAAGCCGCCAGCGCCTCATCTTCAAGGTTGGATCAATACTTGCGCTCCCAAAAGGCCTTTCTTGCACATCGCAGCCCAACATCACAATGAAGCTCAACAGAAGGGTGATAGCTATGGGCTGACGTACCTCTCGGCATCCTCACAGGAGCAGTATCTGGAGATCAGCACTAGCATCTTACCTAATAGCACGTTTTTTGGTCTGGGGGAGCATGCTTCCTCTAGGGGGCTTCCCCTCACTCGTGAGGGGGTGCCAATCACCCTGTGGAACAGGGATCGCCCCTCCCGCTACCCGGACGAAAACCTGTACGGCTCCCATCCGCACCTGATGGAGCTCAGGAAAGGTGAGCGTGCTGATCCGCGTGTCATGCCCAGTGATACTTTCGATTTCTGTCACCGCTTTCCACCCAATCATGACCCTGAAAATGTCGCACTTGGTGCAGATGGGACGGCGTCCGGGATGCTGCTTCTGAACAGCAACGGTATGGATGTCGTGCTGACTGAAGACAAGCTATCCTTCCGGGTCATAGGCGGTATCCTGGACCTGTACTTCTTCGCCGGACCCACACCTTCTGCAGTTCTCGAGCAATACACTCGGGTTGTGGGCCTCCCAAAGCGGCCTCCCTTTTGGTCGCTCGGCTTCCACCAGTGCAGGTGGGCAAATGATTCCTCTGCAGTCTGTCTGAAATTTTGCTTTGGATGTTTTCACGAGGAGCTCAGTAAGGCAGGCCTGGCGATGACTATGTGCAGGTACGGGTATAAATCTGTTGATGAGCTGAAGGAAGTGGTTGACGGGTACGAGAAGGCACACATCCCCCTGGATGTGATGTGGACGGATATCGACTACATGTATGACTGGCGTGACTTCACCCTGGACCCACAGAACTTCCCCGCAGATGAAATGAAGGTCAGCATGGGTGTATGAGAAAATGAACAACACAAGTTGCAGGACTCTTTGAGCTGTATGCTAACATCATGTATTGCCAAAATCAATGCCAGGCCTTCATATGACAAGTCGGATAATTTTCTGAGAGAAGCTCTCGCATCACCGGAGCTCTTTTGCAGGAGTTTGTTTCCTCGCTGCACCAAAAGAACATGAAGTATGTGGTGATAGTGGACCCTGGCATCAAAGCGGAGAAGGGCTATCCCGCATACGACAGGGGCATGAAGGCTGACATCTTCATCAAGGACGTTACTGGGCAGCCATACCTTGGACAGGTGGGTGTTACTTGGGTGATGCATGCTCTGAATTTCAAGGCACATGGACCCAGTTTGATCAGACTTGCTGATGCAGGTCTGGCCTGGTCCCACACATTACCCAGACTTTCTGAATCCGGCCACTCGGGATTACTGGGAGGGGGAGCTGCGTGCCTTCCACAAGCTGCTGCCTTTTGACGGCATCTGGATCGACATGAACGAAGCGTCCAACTTTTGCACAGGGGAAATTTGCCGCATTGCTGACAGCAGGAATGGCGCAGGTCTTTGCTCTCACAATCTTCATTGTCATATCTAGATTTCCATACGTCCATACAGTACCCCAACTAACCAGCTTGAAGATGCAAGATGGCGCAGGTGAACCATGGCACGGCGTGCGAGGCCGGACGGACTGCCACCTGGAGTGCTTCACTGAGCGGGGACAGGCAAACGACTCCTTGCTCTTCCCCCCATACTCGATCAGCAACGCCAACACCAGGTGCGGATCTTTTGGATTGATTGCCCAGATGCAATCCGTGTTGAATTTCATGAGCTGATCAGCACATGACCCGACATTCAATCAAACCTGTATTCCAGGGAGCCCCTGCTGAGCAAAACTCTGCCCACCACTGCCGCCCACTACGATGGCAGCCTAGAATACGACGTGCACAATTTGTATGGGTTGGCAGAGAGCAAGGTCACATCTGCGGCTCTGGAGTCCATCCTGCGCACTCGCAGCTTCGCGCTCACCAGGTGGGTCTGCATTGGACACCCCAGGAGAGCTTTCCTGCGTTGTCCCTGCTAGTCACCTCCCACTGCACAAACACTCACTTTTCATCCACCAAAACAGGTCCACCTTCCCTGGAAGCGGTGCATACGTGGCGCACTGGACTGGCGACAATGCCGCCACATGGAATGACCTGAGATGGTCCATCGCCATGGTGCTCAATTCCGGTCTCAGTGGCATCCCCTTTGTCGGTCAGTCCTCTCACCGCTTTGCCGTTTCTGTGAGTGGAAACGTTTGCCATTGAAGGGAGATGAACAGGGCATGTGACAAACCATTCAACAGAGCTCGGGAATTGCAGGAGCTGACATCTGTGGATTTCAACTGGATACAAATGAGGAGCTGTGTGCACGCTGGATCTCCGCTGGAGCTTTCTACCCCTTTGCCAGGGATCACACAGATCTAGGGACCATGGCCCAGGTGAGATGGCGATCATCGTTGCATCTGACATAGGCAGCACACCATTTCCAGGATCAAAGTAAGGTCTACAGGAATGATGAGTATTTGCAGGAATTGTACCGATGGGACAGCGTGGCCCATGCAGCCAGGAAGGCACTGGCTCTGCGATACAGCCTGCTCTCCCACATGCACACCCTGTTCGAGGAGTCGTCTCGGACGGGGGTGCCGGTAGCCAGACCCCTGTGGCTGGACTTTCCGGAGGATGCTGCGACTCACCGGGTAGATGGGCAGTGGATGCTGGGTGGGGATATCCTGGTGGCGCCCGTGCTGGAGCAAGGTGCTGCTGGCGTTTCTGCCTACGTCCCCAGAGGCGTCTGGTACGATGCATTTACCAATGACACGGTCCAAGGGGGATCCCAGGTATGGCGGAATTTGCCGCTGGGGGATGTGACCGTCCTTTACAGGGGTGGCAGCATCATTTCCTTGCAGCAGCAGGGAGCCTTGAGATCGGAGGAGGTCCGCCGCAGCCCTTTCACGCTGGTCGTGGCCCTGCCCGACCTGGTGAGAGTCCTGTGACTCTTCTTGTGAATAAGAATTGCCACTGCTTGCATAATTTCTTGGCAAGGAGCACATGGCTCGACGGATGTTGATACGCTGCTGCAGGCAGAAAGCCGACTGTCCGAAGGTGGAGTCGTTGCCGCGGGGAGACTGTTCTTCGAGGATGGTAATCAACTGCAGGTAATTCACATGAAGCCAAAATAGCCAGCTAAGTTGCAGTAGCATGCGAATTTACGGGACAGGCTGAAGCGAGGTATCGTGCAGGCTGAGAATAGCAGTCTCACAATAGAGATGGAGATGTCAGTGAGCCGCAGCGAGGCATCCACAGGATGGCAGGCGAATCTTGCAACGAGAATGACTCAAGGACCTGCGACAGGTGATTGGCTGCCCTGATTTATGTTCCACACCGGTATGGGGCTTCCTTTGTTATGCTGGTTCAATCGATTCTAAGCCCATAGCCGTCTGCAGATTCTGGAGGGTGCAGCAGCGTCATGCTGCCGATGCTGGATAACATCATCTTAATGGGCTGGCCCTTCCAAATCACCGCTTTTTCATCCGTTTCCGTTGATGATGACCCACAGGTGCTTTCCTCGTGTAAGATGCTGAAGATGCATGAGCAAAATTGCATTGCAAAGAGAATCAGAGATCAAGTCACATGTGACCCGTGCCTGGGAACTCTGGGTGACTGATGGACTCTTGCTGTGTGTTCTTGCAGTGGCGACAGAGACACAGCGGCCAATTTGAAGCCTCAAATCTGGGGATCAACTGGCGATGCAGTCCTTTGCTCAACTTTCACTGGCAATCCATAGATTCCAGCATAACTGTCACTTGAAAGCTGTTAAGATCCGATTAGATATAGAGGACATTCTTTCCTGTGATTTCTTGAGCTGTAAATCGCATTTTCGTGGTCTCTTGTTCCAGATTACTTTGCCATGACGGTCAATGTAGAATCTTTACTGCATGCATTGGCTTGCAGTAGGCGGCATATGAAGGTGGTCCAAATTCTGTTGGGAACCTGGATAACAGTGTACCAGTGCCTGTTGAAGTCACCATTGGAAGATTCTGCAATCACAATTCACAACACCTCCGTACAGATAGGCAAGGTTGGCTGTCTCACAAAGCCAGACCTGCAAGAGGGTTGACATTGTGACAAAAGAATCTTGGAGTGTTTCAGAGTATGGGACGTGGAGGTCTGCAAATTGCACAGTCGATGCTCAGCGCTGGATGCGCAAGAAAAAAAAGAAGAAGTTCGTGAGAACTTCGATCAAAAAAGGGGGCGCCTCCCCCTCCAAAAGTGGGGACTTATCTCGGTGACTCGGTGATCGGTGATCTGGCAGACCCATTGGGAGAGAAGTTCGAAGCGCCAAAGCCTGCCCTGGTAGCAATGAGGAGGTCAGGGACTCTATGGGCCCTCTTGCTCGTGCTCTCAATAAGCTATGAGGGGCTTGCCCAGCCGCAGCAAGGTGAGCATGCTTGCTCTTCTGGGCTGCCAAAGCCGCTTCTATGAATATTTTGTCAATGCAGTTTATGGTTGTACATCGGCTGCAGCCTGGGCGAGGTTTCACGAACAAAATTTGTAGTCGCGAAATTTTTGCACGAGGGTCGTGCAAGAATATTATCGCAAATTTGAGTCGAAAAATCATGACTGTCGGTGCTTGCTGAAGAACGTCTGTCATCATAGAAAGCCACTCCTCCAGTCGCAGACATAATCATCAGATTGGGAGAACTTCGGGGTCTGGCTTGCTCAGCATGCAAGCCTCTCTTTCTCGAATCGTCTCAATTGAATGGAATCTGCAAACTGGTCATCATCTGTACCGTAGGTGTGCTGATCTTGCGGTTTGGAAGAGCAGATATAGAGACGACCATGATGTCGCTTGGATATCCTACTTTTCCCAACAATATTGTGTGACCGGGCCAGGCCTTGTGCGGTGCAAAAGTCAGAACAATATTAGAATGTGTTGCTTGCATTCTGCAGGATCGGATATAGCTTCCAGGGTTGCAACATCAGGTGTTGTGCCCACTCCTGTGAGCACCACGCCTTCAATTATTGTGAGCACCGTTCCCTCCACTCCCGAAACCTCACCACAAGCCACGGTCATCCAAGCCACCCCGGCTCCCACGCTGCCAAGTCCCACAGTGACTACTGGCCCACCAGTCTTGTCAGGTGAGGGATCTGTTGCAGCTTTGTCAAACGCTGGAAGCTCCCTTGGTGAAGAATGGTGATTCTCTCATAGAACTTAGCAAGCTGAAGGTGCACGCCCAAATGTGGAATGAAAGGGCTTTGCACTTGTGCTGCTGATTCTTCCAAGTACATGGGCGACGGCTTGCAGCTGCTTTCTGAGTCCGACTGAGTCAGACGTCAATAAATTGCAGGTGATGGTAGCAACGACGTGTCTTTGGCATCACAAGCTGCCAACGTTAGAACAGCATCGGCAACTGTGTCAACGCCACCACCTGCAAACCCAACAGGTGACGCTCTTGCTTGGACCCTACTGAGATCCTGACGAATCTGACCCCTTTTTCCTATTTAAACAGGAAGCACGCTCTTTTCGTGTTTAATTTGGAGCACTCACAGAGTGTTGTTCCAAAGCATCATGCCTGGAAATGTGACGTCAGTTCTGCAGGCTAATTGAGTTGTGAAATGTGTGCAGCCTCGCCACCTCCCGCTGCCAAAAGCCTGACAGCAGGTGAGCTCCATGAGCTATTGCTTGTGAAACTTCTTGTTGATAGCATTTTTGGAGGGTTTGCCAGCTGTGTATATCCGCACAATTGTGCTTGTGGGTTTTTTGGATTTTAAGCAGCACCAACATTGCCCCCACCAGACCTCTGGTCTGAATTGCTCCTGTTGAATCGCAGATGCAGCCTATTGCGCAAGCGTCCCAGACACGCCGGCAAACTGTTTTGTGGGCGGCGTGTTTGTTGGCGGCCGCGCCTGCGGGACGATGAGTGAAGGGCAGGTAAGCCACACACGAACATCCTGGCGTTGAAAGGTGCTTTGCGGCAATCACTGTGCCATTGTCTTCATTCTGTGAGCTTGATGGTCGCGTGCAGAGTGTGTACCTGCTCCAATCCCCTGGCCAGCCTTGCCAGGCCAGTGGGGACTGCACCGGGGAGCAGTATTGCGCCACTCTGGCACCGGGGACACCCACATACTGCTACCCCCTCGCTCACTGCACGTCGACAACCCCAGTGTGAGCTCCCTGCTGCCGATCGTATCTGTGCCAACGATGGCTATGCACTGCTTGAAACAATGTGCTCGATTTGAAACATACCCTCCAAATCAGCAAGATGTTGTTCCGATGGCCTCTCTGCCTCTGCAGGGCCAACGCAGGGACGACAGTGCCAACGGTGAACGGTGGTGTTTCAGGTAGTCCTCGGGGGTGCAATGACCCACACCGAGCAATATACAGCGTGTCATTTCATGGATCTTGAAACCGCTTTGTGGGAGGGAACAGGAACCTCATGCTCTCCAGGTACCCCGTCAGCACCATCGCCCCCAGTGTCAGCAAGCGCCACTCCTCCACCTCCTGTCACACCAGCGGGGAGCTCGCGGGCAGCCCTCCAAGGTGGGACTTTCGGCAGCTTGCCATTTGATTGACCCTGTCTGCCTTTGGTCGTCACCATGTCACCTGAGTGTTTGTGCTTGTAGGAGTGAACTACTGCTGGGACCGCTCCGTGCCTGACACTCCTCAGGGATGTCAGATTGGCTCGGCCTATTACGGGGTGGCCTGCGGACGTACTGCAGAGGGCCAGGTAAGCCTGTTTCTGGCAACTCATGTCTGTTGCAACACAGCAAATCAGTTGTCGCTTGAAAAGCTTAGTCTCTATTCGCTCGATTTAGCATTCTGTGATACTGCAGCAAATCTACTTCAGCCAGAACCCTGGCCAAGCGCAATGCGGATCCAGTGATGACTGTGGAGAGGGATTTCTTTGTGCCACTCTGGCATACATGCCGTCTGTGTGCTACCCGCCCGCCCCCCAGGGCTGTTTCCCTCTGTAAGGTTCCCCACCATCCCCTTCCACCAAGCCCATCGATTCATGGTCCTGTCTGTTTTGAAATGCTTCTCTGGTGATCTTCATACCCAGAACTCTTCTTCCCTCCCCAGAGAGACTATCCAGATCTTCCCTATCTGCAGGGTTCCCAGTCCTCCGGCAGCTTTCCCACCGCCTGCTCCAGTCAAAGGAACCCCACCTCCGCCCGTCAGCCCCCCTCCTACGCCAGGTGATCCTGGAGATCAACTCCAGCCCGCCTTTCTTGTTGGAAGGCCGTTGATGCAGGGCGCATCCTCAGTCAAGTTTGCTCAAGCCATTGGGGAGAAATCCAGCTTTATGGACGCTGAAAGAACAGGGACGCTCTGTTTCTAGATCACGGAATGTAAGATGCATCAGGCCCCACAATCTTTGCAGACCTTAAATCATGCATGTCATCAAATCAAGCGGATCCTTCAGCGTGATCGGTAAAGAGATGACACCTTGCAACAAGTGGCAATTTATCTTGCAGTGTCCCCACCGGCTGCTCCGCCTTTGCTGGCCAGTCCTCCTCCTCCAGGTCCGCCGTCACCATCAATCCCAGGCGCGCTTCCTTGACCCTAACCCACAAGTGTCCATGTCGTTGCCTCCAGGTCCCCCGCCTAGGCCCCGTTTACAGCCTCTGGATTTAAACACCATTTTAGCCGAGAGTATGGTACAAGCTCTTTGCGTCAGCATCACTGCCGGCCCCAGGGCTGACTTTGCCGCAACCACGGCACATTCTTGACGCTGGACATGAAAGTAATCGCAGCAGGAGAGACAGATCTTCGTTGTGTTCATTTCAAAGACGCTGCAAAGTTGGTCTTTTCAGTGCATTGCATGGGCGTTATCTTGCCTGCTGCGCTCCTTTGTTTAGCAACACAGTGTGATGAAGTGCCCAGTGTTCCCCAAATCAACCATCCAGGGTGGCAAAAAGCGAAGGGGGGGGGGTGGGGGGGCTGGGTTGGTCTGTGTGTATGAGACTATGGTGTCAAGAGTCAGAGAGCGAGTCTTGCAGTGAGGGCTGGAACATGTTGCAACAAAATTTACAAAACTGATTCAGAACAATTTCTGAAACCACCTCTCTCAAAAATTACGTGCAGCATGTGCCATTTCTTTGCTGAAGACCATTGGTGCTCTTTCAGCGGTTGCATTTGACATGCGCAGCTTTTCGGATGCATTGGAAAAGCTTGAGGTGGAGAATTTCAGGGTTCAGCCTCAAATTTTGTAGAAGTCAATAGGAATGGGGAACAGAAGGTCAAGAAATGTTAGGAAGGATCTGATTCTGCACTGGTGCAATTCGTGTTTTGCATTTTAGGCTCTCCTCCTTCGGCCTATCCTCCGCCGTCGCCATCGCCCCCTCCTCCGACCTCTTTGCCATCTCCGCCACCGCCATCGCCTCCTTCTCTGCCGTCGCCCCCTCTACCGCCGTCGCCTCCTCCTCCACCATCGCCCCCTCCTCCGCCGTCGCCTCCTCCTCCACCATCGGCCCCTTCCCCCCCTTCGCCGCCGCCGCCCCCTTCGCCTCCTCCTCCATCATCGCCCCCTCCCCCCCCTTCGCCGCCGCCGCCCTCTTCGCCGCCGCCGCCGCCGCCACCGTCGCCCCCTCCTCCGCCACCGTCGCCACCCCCTCCTCCAGGCAAATTTCTTTTGAGCCCACTGATGTGGGGCTCATATTCTCGAGGCCTACTCCTTCAAAGCAATTCAGTGATGATCTGAATAAGGATCTAATGTGCACCCACCGATAGAATGACTGTGCATTGTCCATCAATGCATATAACTGACAGATGCGGCGTATTACCTCTAGCTGCTACATGCCACATGAAGGCAACTGTTTGCTTTGATACGGTACAAAACTTAAAATTGGGAAACATCAATAATTGCAATAGGCCACAATAGATTTTTATGTTGGCGGCAAGCTTTGAGAAATTGGTAACTTCCGGCAACTGGAAACACTCATGCCTTGGATGCAGCATGACAATTTCTGCAAAATTCTGGAAGCGGGGGGCAGACATTGATGGACTTTCTGTCGTCAAGTCCTCAAACCTCTCTCCTGACAAGCCTGATTTGGTTGAACAGGGTCACGCTCCTTGCAAGCAAATCATCTGGGAATATCAATCCCTGTCATTCAAATATTGCTATCTCATCCGTTCAAGTTTCCAGAAAAGTCATCGAAAGTTTCCCTAGTTCACCAATCCATTCTCATATTCTGTTCGACGGTAGAGTTTCATGGTTACACCACATTTTCCAGGTGACGCAATGGTTGCTAAGCTTCGACGTTCAAAGGAAGAGCTGGATGGAAGGGTGATGAGCTGTCCAGCCGACTTGACAGCTTCTTTTTGCAGTGTGTCCGGGCATAGACCTTCAAAACGACCCAAACAATTGCGGGAGATGCGGCAACTCCTGCGGTGGTGCCGTTTGCTCTGGAGGAATATGTGGTGAGCTGTTCCCAGGAGGCAAAAACAATTTGCAGTGACAGGAGTATGTCTTTGCATTGAGAAGCTAAATATTATCGCTAAATGCAGCCATAGATATTGGTGCTCCACGCAAAATGATGCACCCCCGAGCGTTTGCAAATTTGCTGTCACAGCCAGCAAGCTGTAATTGCACGCTGAAGACTGAGCGAATAGCCAATGTATCATGTGATGGACTTCTGCATGGGAAGCACAACCCACAGAACCATGCAACACCTCAAGAGACAAGCATAGGAAAATCATGTCAAACAGCATGGCGAGTGGCTTTCGTTTCGAAAGCCATAATTTGACCCATTGAGACGGCAATCGAAAACTTTACAGCAGTCCACGTAAGCATTTTCAATTTGCTTCCCAGCCCCTTGCAAGCTGCTGGGAACTTACTTTCTTACAGATCATCTTGTGAGATGTGATGCATAGGACATACTCTCAAACTATCGTCAGAGGTCATGCAGCCAAGCTATTCAGAATTCAATCCTCAAACTTGGTGACACCAACATATATGTGGATGTGCATTGCAGCTTGCGGAAATTCCAACACATGCGGGAGTGCCGTCTACGTACTCGACACGGGGAATCCAAGCACGAATTGTCTCTGCAGCCCAGACGTGGATGGCATTTATCAGTACGGAACTCCTGAACCTGGTTGCGGCAGCGTTGATTGCAGTAGTGATACAGATTGTCCACCAAATGAGTATTGCCTTGCAACTTGCTGCCCCACATCTCAACGTGGACGGTGTTTCCCGAAGTGCGCTTTATGAGCTTATCGTGGTGCCAGATCGGCCTGTGAGCTATTTCACCCTTTAGCTTACAAATCCTTCTTGGTTGACTTTGACTGACAAAACGTTTCGTCTAAGCAAACGCTGGGTAATCAGGTGAACACCCTGCGGTGCAGACAAGCATGGCTGTCCTGCCATTCATTGCAGGACTTACCAGTCTCTGTCTGTTACTTGCAAGGTAACAATTGTTGACTACTCAGGCACAAAAACAGCTGCAGCTCGGTAGGGGGAGTTGTGAGAATCTGGAACTGTTGCTGAGTACTGCCAAGGTGGATCTGTGAGCTTTAGGGACACATGTGTAATCTTGGTTGCCCTTCTTGCTTGCAAATAGCCGTATGTGGTTTTGCGAGAACCTGACCTAGACGTGAATCTCCTGCTTTGCTCTTTGTCTGTGCTTGTCCAATATGCTGCTTGTCACCGAGTACTGTGTCCAGCAAATCAGCCTGATGTGGCTGGAAGATGTAATCACTTGTTCCTGAGGGGTTGGCTTACTAGCTTCTGCAATGCTGTGTAAATGGAATTAGGGTTAAAATTCGCCACAGGGATCAGGAGTAAAGGCTGGGCCAAATGTCGGGAGCTTTCCAAGTCCAGCCCCATTGCTGTTCCATGCATGCTCTCTTGCCAAGACACTCTTTGGACCACAGGGTACCTCCAACAGTGACAGGGGTGTGCATGCATTGCCCCCCTCCCTGCTTTGGGTGTGAATTTGATTGATCAGCAGTCAGCTGCTGTCTGCTGTCGAGATCGACAGCCGAAAAACACGCACCTCTCTCAATTGAGCAGCTTTGAACGAAATTGCATGAGAGCTTCGCCGTTCTGTCTATTATCTGCCTCTCTTTCAGATTGCCACACTCCCCAGCCCCAACTCCGAAATTCGTCCGGGCTGACTTACGTGCAGACTTGCATGCCTGGGTTTTTGTTCTTGCGATTTGACCGCGCAGATCGATAGGGAAGCTCTACCTGGATGTCATAAGCTCTGTGCGCCCGTCTTGCATATTATTTCCAGCCGAACCGAAAACGGAGCAATCGTTTCCGAGTGCCTGCAGAAACACAAGAGCTCAAGCGCCGAGAGCGTTCTTTACGATAAATGAGAAGGCAGTGCAAAAGGTTTCGATCCAGAAACGCATGATCGAGGCCCTTGTATTTGCTACCAGGTCCCCATGCCATACCTACGCAAGCCTCACCTCTTCCCGGACGAGCAATCGATGCCGGGAAGTCAGCAATAACTATGAGGAACGAAGTATCGACGTCAAACCTGTGAACGATTGATCTCGCGAAACTTCGTGGGAGCGAATACCTGTTTGCTCACAAGAAGTTCAAGTCCTCCTGCTCTTTCCTCTCGTCAGCGCCTTGCCCACCCTTCCTTCCGTCAGCGAAGTCCTCCTGCACGATCGACAGTGCTTTGGCATGGCTGCAAATGAAACCCAGCATACAACGATGAGGCTGTCCCATGCAGTGTGCATTTAATCGAGCTGCAATTCGAGATTTTGCAGAAGAGGCCCCCTAAAATCACGGGAGTCTCTGGAGAATGCAGACATTCCCCATCTTCCAGACTGCTACACTGCATTCCATTTTAGGCCCCACACTTTTTATATACATGCAGATGCAAGGCTGCAGACAAAAGACGCCGACTCGACTCCAAGCAGGGCTCACCTCCTGGGCCTCCTCCTTGGCTTGTCATAGGCCTGCTGCTGGTTGATGGAGGCGTTGCCCCAGGCCAGACACCCCAGCCTCACACAGCTCGGATTGCCACACTCATGGCAGGCCTGCTGGCTGCTGGTCCCTGGGTTTCCTCTACTCAACCAGCAGGCAAACCTGTGCAGCTGCAGCTCCACAACATGCTCTGTGATCCTGCCTGGCACCTTCACCTCCTCCTTGCAGAACATCAGCCTGGCCTTGGCATACTCCTGCTGGGCATGGATGTGCACGTTGAGCACCTCCTTGTTCTTGCACTGCACGGGACAGTCTGGGCTGTTCCAGATCTCCGCTCCTGGGTGGAGATGTGGCTGCCCTGAAGGGTGAGTGGAACACAGGGCTTCCAGCAGTCTGAGCAGCACCCTTGCTAATGCTCTGAGCTGATCCCTCCTCACTGCCCCTGAGTCTCTTGAGCTGGCAGCCTTACAGATATCTACCATCTCTGCTCCCCACTGGTTGTGTGGAGTGATGGACTTGTTTGTTTCAGGATCAGGACAGCAGTGCTGGTGAAGGTACAAGATGTCTTTGAAGTCGATGGCAGAGTTGCTTCCTGCTTTCAATGCATGGAAGCCTGGCCATTCTGGCATTGGGTTTTGGCTAGATGTGATCGCTTTGCATGCTTCGATTACCTTTGCTTTTTGCAGTTCTCGCATCAATGACTGTCAGTAACGCGTGATTCATCACCTTGTCTCCAGCGCAGAAAGTTGGGAAGTTCGAAAATCTTCGACAAGCATTGAGCCTCTCCTGTGTAGAAGGTGGATGCTTGCAGTGTTTGAGGCTTGTGCACTTGCAATCATCAGGGCCACATGTCTTTTACATCTCCTGTTCTCTGCTGCAATCACAGCTCTTTGACTACTGCTGTATTCCTAGCATTTCAATCACTGTCTATGCACTCCAGGTCAATCATATCCTGCTCCAACAGGGCAGCCTTCTTCCTCAGTCCAGATGCAAG
>QAXI01000441.1:1357171-1367887 GCA_004335615.1 Chloroidium sp. JM | reverse complement strand
GGGGGGGGGGGGGGGGGGGGGGGGGGGCTCACTCTGGTGCTCACCCCGCTGCTTTTTCTGCGCTTTGTACCATGCAAGTGCAGCCTGTGTGGCCTCGGCCATCATGAGGGGGTCGAGGGGGTACACCCAATTGACCATTGGCCACTTGAGCCGCCAGTGCGGGTGCATTGGTGCCAGGAAGAAGGGCTGGGCTGCGTCGTAGTTCTGTGCCATCGGCCAGCGTTGGCAGACCAGCAGCGGCATCTCAGCAGGGGACACTACAAAGATCACAAGAAATGAAAGGGTAGGGAGAAGAAAGCCAAAAGACTGGTGAAGGGGTTATCCTGGGCCCCTCTTGTCTCATACCTCATACCTCCCTCGCCAACACTCCCTTGATCCGCCTTTCTGGTAGTGTCTGGTCAGTATGAGTCTACTGAAAGACACCTGATCTACTGCAATCTGAAGATATCCCCTCACTGCCTGCTTCCTTTCAGCCGATTCCCACACATTCGCCAGAAGATGAGAAAGTGCAGAGCGGCCTACAATACCATCTCATCTCTTTGTCAAACTTCCCCTGCCCAGCTTTTGGCGCAGTCTTGGTGATTTAGATCAGACACCCCTGCAGTTTGACGACTGAGAATGGGCGGATTGCTTACGGACAACAACGGCTCGATAAGCACCTCCCCGAAACTCCTGGGGCCCGTTTGCTGTAGGTGAAGGAAGGGCAGGCCTGGCATTCAGACCACCCTTCCCAAAAGAATGCCGAGAAACAAACTGCAAAGAAATCCATGGTGTAAAATGCAGTACATGGGAGAGAAGAGAGAACAGGTCAGCAGTACAAGCACCTTTGATGCATGCACTCCTGATGAGGGCTTGTACAGGGCCTACAGGGGGTCATTCCTTCCAATGCCTACCAAAGTCTGGAAGCCGCAGTGCTCATTTTCAAGCTTCTCAAACCTCACCTGAGGGGTTGCTTGCAAAAACACTTTCCTCGCACAACCTCGGCTATTGCGGGAAAGCTTTACCTTGAAATGCTCTGAGACAACTGGGAGATGACCGTGGACAGGTACCAAGATGCTGATGCCATCATAGGTCTCAACCCTTTGCAGAGGAATCGCAATGACCTTGAAATTGTTCCCAGACTTCTCTGCCATGCTTTCCAACACTTCGGTGGGAGCAGTGACCGAGCAAAGTACTTGCACGTCATTTGCACCCTGCAAGGAGGCTTGTGTCTGAGCTGACAAAGCTAAGATTGTCTTGCGGTGGACAAAGCAGTGAGGGTTAGAAGAAGGGATGCTGTAATGGTCTGATGTCAGCAATCAATACGCTCCCTTCTGAGAAGACAGCCAATCTGCCAGCTGGCTGAGGTATGGCAGGGTTGAGGTTTCGGTGAAGTCTAGGATGCAAAAGCTTATGTCTGGCAAGGTTTATTGGGGAAAGGGGGGGGGGGAGAGGGGGCGCGGAAAGTATGATAATTTGGAGACAGATCGAGGCCCCCACATGAATCTCAAAGTTTTCTGAAGATCCAACAACAGTGAAAGGGTAGGATTGCAAAGCTGGCGTTTGGAGGGCAACAGAGTAAGATATCATCAGCCACCACCTGTTTTTTGAGGAAATAACCTGGGTATTGAAGTATGGGCGGGGGAGCATGACAGTAGTGGGAAGAGGGGTAGAGGCACCATGCGAGTGGGAAGAGCACCTCTACAGGAAGCAACAGGTCGCCCTCTTCTGTGTAACAAGCATCTGGGTGGTAAAGGGCATAGGGAATCAGCTGGCCGCGAAGCCTGCAGCAAGCATTCTCATTCATTTCCGCCTTTCCTAAAGGGAACACCAGCCTCAACTGTGTGTGTGACAGATGATGTGAAGCAGGATAGACAGGAGTTGGGGGCAATCTTTGGTACTGAGAGCGGTTCATCTAATCGTCGCTGCAGTAGGGCTGTTGCCAGGAGCTTTGCCAAGGAAATGGAATCAGACACAGAATACTGTATGATTATTATAATAAGATCAGATTGCGCTACTGATGATCTGCATTGCCCCATTATGTGGGGCTAACTCACCTGATGCGCCGCAGATAGTCTGATGGCTTTGGATCCCAAGATTCTAGAAAGTCAGGAGCTATGCCGCTGGTATTGCTTGCCAATATGACCTGCACTCATAGCTCGCTCAGGATCAAAGGAGGCAATTGGAAAATCTGTTTGGGAACGAAAGGACAATAATGGATTAAAAATGTCTACTCAAATTACAGTAAGACAAACGAGCACAAGCAACACTGTATTGTGGTCACTGAAGACGATTTTGTACAGCAACTCCTGTTCTTGTTGCCAATTTTCAGTTTCTTGAGTTGCTTTGTTTGTAAACCTAACATAGGCTTGTTTGCTGTGTTGAATGTGAAATTGGGTCGCAGGACATGCACTCTGCAGCTTATCACTCTCGACTGATAACGAGCAAGGAGGGGGGGTCCCTACCATCACAGCGACCATCCCAGGAACCCATTGCATTGTCATTGGTGGTCTGAATTGCGCCTGCCATTCTTCAGCTCTCTCTTGCACACCTTTTAACTTGTTAGCAAGCTCCTTTCTCATAGTGTCCTGCACGATTAATTTGTCAAGACTGGGCGTGTTTTGTCATCAGACAGCTTTAGAGCACCTGCATCTCCTAGTGTTATTTTAACACTCTCTCAAAGTGGGTTTCGGACGATACTAATTGTTGCTGAAATTTAGGCAGCTGCACCAGGAAAGTCTTAGCATGATTTGGTGCATGCAGTGGTGAAGGAAGCAATCATGGGAACCATTGATGATTCAGGATCATGCATGCGCATCAAGAGATGAGGGCTGAGTTTTGAAAGTACACGCTACATGGTCCCAATGTAAGCAGCGCACGTGACATCAGTGCATTGTTGTCAATGTACAGATTGGAATCTGTAAGACTCTGTACATTCAGCACATTCTCCCAGCACTAAGCCATTCATGAATGTCGCGATAACGTCGGCGATACAAATTGTAATTATGATGGTGTAAAATGTTGTCTAAGTGATCATCCATTCACCTTCCTGAGCTCCTGGTAGCTTCTGAGCCTTGCTTTTTCCCTTGCAAAGTGGTTATCAACGTTTGATCAGGTCAGGCTGGAACGGGAAGAAGCGAGTTGAGATTCATTCTCACTTTTTCCACGGTTTCGAAATATGCTTTGAGATTTTTCACACACCAACAATCACTTCCCCTTCATTCGCCTGGAAAGATCTCGAAGAGGCACTTTAAATCATTAAAGTTTAAGGTCGGATAAGGGACGCACAAATTTCCAGGGTGTCGTCTGGGAAGTTGAGGGGAGTGGTAGCTATCCAGCAGCTGAAAGGATTCACCTTGAAAGTATTTTCTGTTGCTCAAAAAGAAGTATGTGTCGAAGAATTTGAGCTAGAATAGGCTGTATTGAAGGAACACGCCGGCAAAGAAGCAGGCGCGCATAAGGTTAAAGGGTCAGGTCCTGAATTTACTTGGCAAATATCCTGGCTGCAGCATGCTCCCTGCAGCTGCACAGTAAACCATACTACTACTAAATACTAAATCATGCAGTCTTGAAGTCGCCCTGTGCCAGCTGCAGGCTTACAATTGGGGTTAACGGCTTCCCAGCAGTGCCACGATGGAAAAGCAAACATCTTTCCTGTGAGGGAGAGGAGGTAATCAGCTAAGTCAAGTCGAGTCGAGTCAAGTCAAGGTAGGGGTGTCCCTTTCATTGGTCTGGCTTGTTTATGTGGTTCCTCAGATAGCAACCGATGACTGCTGAGGCTGCTTAATCATGCTGTACAATCACCGAGGGCATTTGTGACCAGCAGCATGGGTGTGCAAGGTGGCTCAAGCACTGCAGCTTGATCCTGGGGCAAGAAGGCAATTATGAGGCTGGTCAGGTTATTAAGGCGTGTCTGGATTGGACAGATTCTCGATTGACAATCAATAAAGATGTGCACCTGGTCGTTAAGTCCTCCTGGATCTTAGACATGCGCTCACAATACATCCAGACATAACTTTAAACTCATGCAAATCATCAGCCTTGACGGTTTGGAGACTGCTCCACCCCGCTCATGCACACACAGCTCTGTACCCTGCTTCGCCCTCTACTGCCGTCTCCGGCTGTCAACTTCCTGCACAATCAATCACATGGTGAGTGCCAATGGCATTTCCAACAAGGTGGGTTTGCCTGGGACAGAGGCGATTGTGGTGGTGGGCTTTTGATGGGTCAAGGAGATACATGACAGCGTGAATGACCTTGATTGCAAGATTGGGCTGCATGATTCCCCTGGTCAACCCAAATTCAAGCTCTTCAGCAGGCTTCACGGGAAATTGGACCACTACAAAGTTCAATCTTGCTCATCTTTCGCACACAGGCAGTGGGCACCTGCAGCTGCTGCAGCAGGTTTGACACTGGGGATGCATCCAGGGAGGCCTGAGGCAGCCCCCTGCTCAATTGTGCTCTTGTCCTCTGCAGATCGCCTGCCAACCTTTCGTTCCTGGCCACCTCCCTCCTCAAGCTAGTCTGCAGCTCACCTTGTCCTGGTTTGACGACTCCACGAATACAGAGGCAGGCAAAGTAGCTGAAACAGACAGTTTCTCCTGCTGTCCACAAGGATGACGTTACACTGAAGGATGGGGCTGGCGAAGAAGGGAATGCATGGATGCAAGGAACAGCATCTGAGACCTCAAGCAGTGAAGAAGCTGCGAGCCTGAATCTCTGACACAGAGTCTTGAAGGCCCTGGATCTCTATAGTGGCAGCGTCTGTGGCAGCTTGCAATTGCTGTCTCCCTGATTCCTCCGCCTGTATGAAAGAGGCTTTTGAAGCACAGAAGCAGCAGCCCTGCAGGGACTCAGTGCAGAATGTCATTTGAGCACACAGATCCCCCCCAGCCAGCTTTCTGGCTGCTGCTCTCCCCACTCTTGCTGCAAGCCTACCATGAATACCTTGGCATTGTTAAGTCTGATATTTGGTTCACCTTTGCAATGTCACTGGCATATGCGTCCTGGGAGGCATCCACAGCCTCTCGTATGAGGGCCAGCTCATTGCGAAGGGGGGCCACTGCGCTGCTGCGAGCCTCCTCCGCCAATCTCAGGCCCTCCTGCTTCCCAATTTCCACCGCAGCTTTCAGCCTGCGTCAGGAAATTATGTGCTTGACTGCTTGGTGTGAGGTTTGGGAGTCTGTGATGATTTACAGAGCAGCAGTGCAATGCAGCAGTGACCAACCATCTCCCTCATCCCAGACTCAATCTTCAGCTCGATCTGAAGCACATGCGTCTTTCTATGCAGTAGTGGGATAGCAATGCACTCTTTACACCTGCATATATCTTCAGAGCTTCCAGCAAATCCAGGACTTGGACAAAACCCAGCCCCCTCCCAGCGAATTTAGCTACTTAGGTGAACATGTTTTGTATCAGATTGAAAGGGAGTTGCAGGGACATTGCACAGCATGCAGAATTTTTTTGGGAAAACACTTGTACTGAGGCTCACGCTTGGACCTCTGACTCCTGCTCCGCCAGCAGAGCCTGCCCGGCCTTCATGCGCACCACTATGTCATCGACCTGAGATGACACCGAGGCTCGCAGGCTGGAGGACCTTCTCAGCAGCTTCTGGGGGCTGTCGGCCAGGAGAGCCTCCCTGATGGGCGTCAAAATGACGCTTGCGCCCCACTTCTCTGCGTGCCGCTGGACCTGCAGGCAGATGTGAGGATCGCCCTGTATTTTGGGCCCAGACATGCTCTCGAGGACACGAGAGATCTCCTTCAGAGATCCCACCGCAAGTCTCCTTTCAGAGAGCTGAGGAATCTCACCCTCACATTCCATCTCATCTGCTGGGCTCACCACTTCACTGGCCGTGGCTTCTCGCTAACACAATATGACAGAACACAATGCGAACCAGGAAAGAGCACGTTTGGCAACGAATGCTTGCCTTTCCAAGGAGGTTCATCGTTTGCGCTGCAGAAGGAGACATACCACTCTGGGCAACTGCCGCACCGCCGGGAGGCCCTCGGCCCCCTGCCCGGACAGCAGGGCCTGCCGCACCTCCAGCGGCAGGCCCACCGCCTCCTCCAGGGCGGCCACCAGCGCCTCCACCAGCTCCCTGCCGGCTGCCAAGCGGCCCTCCATACCGTCCAGCGCCTGGTGGCTGCCCCGCAGCTGCCCGCCCAGCTCCTCCGCCTCCTGAATCCAGATCTTTTATGTCTGAAAGTGCTGCAGTAGCGATTTGGGACATTCTAGCATGCACACGATGGCTGGAGCCGCATGCGCTGATTTCTGTCCTTTTTTGGCGAACGTGCTGGAGCATCACCCCTCCTCTCTCCCCCACAGAGCAGCTTTCTCTCTTTTGTCAGGGGTCCCAGAATAGATTTCTGGAAAACCTCACACCTTCACGAGGAATAATTGTCTCATTACCACCAAAGCCATTGTGAGGAACCCAAAAATCTCCAGACATGCTGAGTCCACTGTCGCTATTAGAATTGAACTCAGAATTACTCACCAGCGACCAATGCAAGGTGACATTGTTTTCAAAGACACACAGCAAGAGTGCTGAATGGCAGAGCTTGCAGGGGACAAATTGACACGTCGGGTATGGCCTGGCAAAATTTTCCATCTCCTCCATCGACGACTTGATGACAGTGCAGCCTGAATAACAAAAGACATGAACCAAGAACCCCAAGACCTTTGCACAACATGCAAGCCAAGATTTTGCAGACCTTTGCAGAGGCTGTGCCCTCCTCCAGTGCTTGCTGCAGCTGCTGCTCCATTGCTCCCAGCTCCTCCCCCCGCTCCTCTACCAGGCTGCTGGCTTCCTGCACCTCCTTCTGGGTCTGCACAGGAGCCGTTTTGCTTTATAATTTTGGAAGCGCACCAACATTTGTCGAGATGTGAAATGAGCTCTGTGGAATCTTGTGCAAACGTACGGTCAAGACACAGAAAGTCGCAAGATGGACAGCTAAACCCCGCCTGCTTCGAGCGTTCCCTCTGTGTCATTGGCTCAACTGCACAGTCTTGCTGAGGGAGCAGCAACATCAAAATCCCATCGCAAAGCATATTTTTTTGGCCCCTTGAAATGGTTTCCATGATCACCATCATTTGCGTTTTTACATTCACAACATACATGACTCCTGAACCCTGTCTTCTGTCCAGCAGTAGCTCACTGTACAGCCACAGGCCTTTCCTGATACATGTAGCTTGTGAATCTGACCGTAATGACTGCTGGTGGGATGAGAAGCTCTACCTGTCTTAGGAGACTCTGCAGGGCAGCCAGCTCAGACCTGGCAGCCTCCTTGGCATTCCTCAGCTCCCTCGCGGCATGTTCGGACGCCTGGGAGTGTTTTTGCTTTGCCTCAGCAACCTGCTCCTCCATCTGCAGGAATGTCATATACAGTACATACATACTGTACTGATTGTGGAGACAAGTTCCCCCTTGTAAAGAGAAGAGGCGCCCTGGGCCAAGCTTTGAGTTGAAAAGTCGGCCAATACTCCATACCTAGTGGCCCCAAAGATGTGCCAGCTGAAATAGTGGGTGGCTTTGCTGTTTTGAGGAACACGGAAGCAAATCAGGACTACTTTGATAATGACGACCTCACCCCCAAAATGACGTTTTGATGCTCAAGAACAGCTCATGCTCATGCAATACGCATGGATGGATTTGCATTAGATTTGGGCTCAATACCCACCTGTACTGCATTATGGTGTCGCACACTCCTTTTCCACGAAATGGTTCTTCAGTTTATTTTGGACATCTCACTGTCAAACACCCCTTGAGTGACCTCAAAGATTCCTCAATAAGCTTTGCACTCCCATTATTCCTGGTAGCAGTAGCTGCCCCTGCATTCCCCCTCCCTCCACCCCCCTTCCTCCCCTGTATCATCATTGCAAAATATAATCTCTGAATTCCATCACCTGTCTCAGACAAAATTGCCTCCTGTGAAACTCACCTCAGTGACGGTCTGCTTGTGCTTTGCCTTCAAATTTTGCTCCGCCGCTTCAGCATCCTCCTTGGCAGATTTCAGCTTTCCCTGCACAAAGATGTTGGCTTGAGACATGCCTTTTTGACAGTGTCTTACATGCACCAACATACACAGAATGGATGCAGCTTGCGGACTGTTGCAGTGGCAAGTGAGGGTCAAATTGAGACTGGGACAATCAGCAAAAGCAACAGTGCAATTGTCAACCAGGCTCATCTCTGCTTGAAGAACATGCATAGACTGCTTGCCTTGAGAGCAATTCTACGATTATGAACACCTCAAGGGGTCTAGAATTCCCACAATGTCATGACACACAGGAGCTGGAGAGAAACGTGTACATGGTGTCAAGTTCAAGGTTTCGGCCATCATTGACAACCACTGCTGCTAGAACTGCACTTGCCAATGGATCAATTCTCTGAAGTGCTTTGTCCATTCACAGTATTCGATTTTGAAATGTTTACCCATTCTCAGTCGATTCCAGGAAGCTGCACATGCCAAGAACCCTCAGAGGCTTGCAGGCTCTTGCGCCGCTTCCCCAGGTGTCTGCCCCGCATCTCTTGCCTACATTCTCGCAGATTTCCTTCCTTGTGGGAAACAATGGCTGACCTTGAGCTCAGCGATGGCTGCATCAGCTTCTTCTCCATGGATTTTTGCGCTGCTGTGCATGCCCTCCAGCAGACCCTCCACCTCTACCACCCTCTGCTTGGCAGCGGCCAACTGCAGATAATGGACTCGTGGAAACCTGGCATTTTGGCACCAAGCGCTCGGCGGTTCAGAACATGCAAGAAGTGTTTTTGGATTCTACGGGTAAAGATTTTGGGTGTATGACGATGATTAATCTGTGTTGAAGGATTGAGCGCGACTAAGTTTGAAGAAGTAATCAAACTGCTTCATAATTATACTGAAGCAAACTCCCTCCTTGTTTCAGGCCAGCCATTCTGCAGCCACAGCAGCCAGGGACAAGGGATACCTATTGTGTCCGCAAGCGGGGACCTCAAAGACAACAAGAGTGCAGGTTCACATTCTCTCTCGCTTCTTTCAAGGCAAAATCTAAACCTAGATGAGATCTTACCACCCCTCCCAAGGTGAGAAGCAGCCAAGACCGGAATCTTGACGTGAGGGAAGCTCACCTCCCTCCGGCAGCCCTCCAGCTCTGCGGCCAGCCTGGCTTCCCTGAGGGCAGTGGAGTGGGCTGCCTCCGAGTTGCGCTCGTTCAACTCCTCCAGGTGCTCCAAGCGCCGCTTCAGGCCCACCAGCTGCTCCTCTCTGGGAGCAATGAAAAGTTGGTAGGTCAGGATCCAGGGCTATTTTCTCTAGTTCACGCTGCGGCAGACGTCAGGAGAGATGGGGTGAGAGTACAGTGTTAGGGAATGCTTGCGAAGAGCCAATCAGCTTGCAGCAAATTTGAAGGTATGACCATCAGAGAATTGCAAGCATCAGTGGTGAGTGCGAAATTGCCGGAAGGATGCGGTTTCAAACCCATGCGCCGGCTCTGAATGACTAGCCAGTTTCTTTTTTCTTTTGTCACCCCACATTTGTGTCCATTTTCTGAGACATTGTGTTATGGGCTCACAGGTTCAAGGGCAGCACCTCCTCCCTCCCAAACACCAATCGAATTCCTACCTATCCTACCCGCAGAGTTAAGCTGCCCTCTCGTCTTTTCCAAAATTCCGCTTCCGATAAAAGTGACAAAAATGTCTCTCACCTTTCCTGCAGAGCGGTGGTCCCCGATTTGAGCTGACCCCTCGCCTCGGCCAAGTCATTCCTCAGCTCCTGCTCCCTGCAGCCCGCCTCCTGCTTGGCAGCCGCCAACCTGGCCACCTAAGTCACAGCAAGGAAAAACGTGTGGGGAATCTCAGCGAAGAATCGCTGAGGTTTGAACCAGGACGTATCAAAGTTGAATGTTTCAGCAGGTTGCAAGTAGAGAGGGAGTAGGGCATAATTTATGTGCCTGACCTCCTCTTGGGTCGCCCCCATCCGTCGCCGCTGGCTGGCCGCCTCGCTTTCCATCTCCTGGGCCTTGGAGGCGGCGCTGCCGACCTCCAGCTGCAATTTGGCCACCTCCACCTGCAGACAAGCGGCTGCCATGATGACAGGCGGGTCGCAGTGATGTGAGAGGGAGCAGATAGGCAAGCCGAGATGCATTCTCTGGCCGAGGGAGAAGGGCAGCTTCCCCCAAATTTGCTCAATGTTACGAGAGTGCCCATGCTACCAGAGACAAAAGTCAGGAACTTCTCACAATTTGTACGGTTGAGGAAAGACAGGAGATGTGTGGGCTCCATCGGCAACCTTTCAGTGTCAGCCAGATTTCATATACAGTATATACACATACACTGTATGCCAACGTGCTTCTTTCAAAAACTAAAGTGGCTTCCACTTGTCCACACCAGCCCACTCAGGCTGCCAGAACAAGAATTCCCAGCATCCTGGAGCTGATGGGATGACGGCCTCTGATGAAAATGAAGGGGAAGTACCTTGTAAGACACAAGCTGGGACTGTGCCTCATTGCGCTGATCGCTGGCTGTGTTTAGGTCAGCGTCCAATCGCTGAATGCGTTCCTCCAAAGAGGTCGCCCTCTCCTTGGCAACCCCTGTGGCCCCCTTGGCATCTGACAGCTCTGCCTTCAGCGCCTGTTCTCTCTCATTTGCCGCCTGAAAATCAGATGCGTGGACGGCTCAGCTGATTCATTCAAGTGTCGACGGTCCTGGGGCATTGACAGGACCTCTGGTGATGCTGTGCGTCCAGAGGAGGGTGAGGGAAGGGCGGG
>QAXI01000441.1:1333614-1352606 GCA_004335615.1 Chloroidium sp. JM | reverse complement strand
CCCCCGCCCCCTTCCCCAAGACACACATTAACCCGAATCTCGAGAGGAAGGGAATAATAGCCTGACCTTGGCATGCTGCAGATCCGCGTGGGCAGTCTCGTTCCTGTCCTGCAGCCCCTCTACCCTCTCCTGCAGCTTGCCCACCTCCTGCTCCGCCTCCTCCAGCCTGGCCTTGACATGCCGCACCTCCGCACGCGACGCCTCCTCCACTTCTGCTTCCGCCTACACCCACTTCCCCTCAATTGCTGACAGATGAGATATGTTTAGTATCCATATTCCAAGTTTGGTCTCCTTGCAATCTATGCAAAATGATAAAAATCTGTTTGTACATTTATGTAGAAAACATTGTTGAGTATTGGTGGGCTTGCCAACACTCCTGAGAGGCGCCTCATCAGGGCTTCTGGGGCGCCTCTTCATCAGCAGAATCCCACACACTGCTCCATCCCTCGCAATCTGTATGAAAGGGCAGCACCTCCCTGCGTGCCTCGTTCAGCTCGTGCCCCCCGCCCCTCCCCCCTTTCCCCCTCTTCTGATGGAGCATCTTCCAAACAAGCATGTACGTTTGTCCCTGCAAATACCTAAACACCACCCTCCAATCCTCTCCTCCAATCTCCTCACCTTGACCAGCACCTCCCGGCGTGCCTCGTTCAGCTTCCGCCCCAGCTCCGCCTCGTGCTCGGCCGCCTGGGTTGCCAGGCGCGCCTCCAGCAGGCGCACGTGCTCCGACCTGGCCAGGTAGTTGTGGGGGTGGGAGGTGGTGTCGGAAGTGGCCACCCGCTCCAGCTTCAGCTCCAGGTCCTGCCGCAAGCAAAAAACAACAAACAAAGAATTCAAGGTATTGCAGGGCAGGAATTGAACCTGTGGTTGGTTGTATCCTTGCTTTTGTCTTTGGTGGTACCTTGTGCACTGCTTCAAGTATCAATGAGAGAACCGTAGGCATGAGTCAGCAAGACGAAAAGGACCAGAGAGCTATTTCAACACCAACAGGCAGGGTTTGAACCCAGTTTTGTTGGTGTCCTTGCTATAGCCGTATGTGGACTTTGTGCATGGCAATAGTTTTCACTGCATTCTCTCATAAGAGAGATGGGAAGAGTGATTCACAACAGAAAAGCAGTTTTCAAAGAGAGGATGTGGGAATGAGGTACGTGGCAGTGACTGGGAGAGGTTGGAACCATGAACAATCGCCAGTGACAGGGGATCCTCCACCCGCACAAGTTGTGGTGAGCGCATTGAGGTGGGAATGGGCGCTGTGGGCGCACCTGAGTACTCCTAAATTCAAAATTCTATCTTGATATGCAGATGGGATCATGTGTCGCAGAGGACAGGGAAGACAACAGGGCTTGAGAGCCTGTCACCTGTATCTTGTGGCTGTACTCGAGCTGTTGCTGCCTCAGGGCGAGGTCAGCGCGCCCCTGGGTGGCCTCGACAGCCTTGCGCACCACCTCCACCCTGTCGCTCTGTGCGCTGGACATGCTGCTGGCCATCAGGCTCAGCTTCTGCTCCAGGGCCTCCACCTGCATGGAATCTTACCTACTGCATTGATTGGGCCTTCGCTATACTCGTTGTACAGGGAGTACTGCAGTCTTCCAGGTGAGGAGTGTATGGGGTCACTGTATTGAATGGTTGCGAAGTCACAGCCGTTTTGGAATATATGTTCCGCGCCATACATGGTTTGCAAGTGCTGCGGACTCTTTGGCTGCTTTGACCCTGCTCGCCAAGCCGTCTCAGCTTTGCGCAACAGCCCATCTGAGACAGCTTTGAAAGATTTGCTGTTCCTTCTCCAGGCTCTGCAGGAAAAAAAAGCCCGACGCAAAAGCAGTTGCATCAGATTCGGTCAGCATCCTCGTTCGATCTTGGCATCCATGACAAATGTCAAGAAACATCACCTCACAACAAGATGAATCCTGGTCCAGTCGAAGGAATTCCCTGGTTCAACTCTTTTCATCCCCAAAAAACTTTTGAGATCTGCTTTTCCAATTTTTTCAATATTCTCAACCTTATGCTGAAGATTTCCTGGCCCAAGATCGGAAAATGAAAGTGGAGGCCACTGCCGCACCTTGGCGGCGCAGCTGTGGCCGGTGGCTTGCAGCTCTGCGATGACTGCGATCTTGGCCCCGTTTTCCCGCCTGACGGCGTTTAACTCCTGCGCGCATGCGTCCCGCCGCTTCTCGGACCTGTGCAGGCTCCTGCTCTTGGCCGCCAGCTCCCCGGCCATAGCGTCACGCTCCGTGCACGCCCGCTCCATGTCCCGCACGGCTTCCTGCATGAAGGGGGGCCTGCTTACAGCATCCTGTATGAACGTGATTGCCGCCACAGTATCTTGGATTGCTATGAAAGATTCATCGCTAGCTGTTCTGGTATTCAACAACACTGGGAGGTTCTGCTGATCTGGATCGGTACCGATATCAGGTCATGACTGTGGGGTTTCCTCTCATGCTTGGGCGATGAGCGACAAGAAGAGCCATCGGAGTATCATCGGCTGGGTGCCTTCTTCCATGACTATGGTGCATGTGACTCTCACGACAACAGACAGACAAAGGGATTTGACGTGGCCACTGCGGACTGAGCCTGTGGATCACATGTAGTGGCTAACAAATACATTTGGAGCATATATTATCTCTTTCAATTAGGGAATGTGCAAGGGAGGTGGAATTGAGTCAGGGATCCACACCTGGACTGCAAACCTGGCTGCAAGCATGTCCCTGTCCCCCACGCTGCCGCTGAAGTTTCTACCCCTGGCTCCTCTGTCCTCCCCATGTACAACCACAGCCCTTGACCGCGCTCGCAGCGATGATGCCTCCTGCAGGTGGCAGGCGATCATTTCGATGAGACATCCTTTCTCCTTGCAATTCGCCCACTTAGCAGCAGAGCCGTTACTGCCTCCAATCACTCCAGCATTGTAATTGCGGGTCTCATCAATCTCGCAGTACTGCGAAGGATCCCTGAGCAGTGATGTCATTCAGGGCTCTCAAATAAGAGGCTGCAGCCCATGACTGTCCAATACCCTGGCCCAAAATTTCACGAGTTAATGATCAAAATGCTTCAGATGATGTCCTGACTGCTTACCAGTGAACGTTTGTGTGCTGTGTACATTATTTGGCTGTGGAGATGTTCTCGCACCGTCCAACTCCTAGCAAAAGTAGGATCAAGGCAACCAAAGTAGCAGGAAATTCCCTCAGCGCATACCTCCTGGCATTCCTGCAGTTCCTGCTCCAGATCCCTGATCTGTTTGGCCTGCTGACTCACCCGGGCCACCACCACCGCCTTGCTGCCCTCCAGCGTCTTCAAATGCTCCCTCACAGACTCCAGGGCCGAGAGGGCTCCTTCCGCCTCAGCTCTGCCCCAACAAAATCTCAATGAAAGGCATGTTAGAGCCAAGCACATAAACTTTGCTACAGCTTCTGTCCTATTACGTTTAAACGATATATTGCCCAGTCAACTTATAGCCCAACATCTTGATCAGAGCTAAGGCTGCCACTGCAACCAGCGCAACACCCCATGGTTCGCTGCTCAGCTTGATTGCATGCTTCAAGATAAAGTGGACCGCCCTCACCTATTGATGCTCAAATACACCCAGATTACACACCAAGAACCCCAGGTTGACCCCGACAACACTTGCAGCACTTTACATTGAGTAAAGCAGCTACCTCACTTCCGGTCCTCTGGCCACAAAGTCTTTTTGCAGAATCAATCACGATCTTGAAATGAGATCAACAGTCATCTGCAGCTATTTGAACCAAAAGCAGCTTTCCCCTCTTACACTTACCTCAGCTCTCCAAACACTTCTCTTGAAAGTTCTAGGAATTCTTTGCATATAATAATGTATCTCAGTTGTCCAAATATTGCTCTTGGGCCTAGCAGATGTGACATGGCCACCATCAAAGAAGCACTGGCAAAATATCGTACCTGGCATGCTCAGCTGTCGTTTCTGCCGATCTCAAGGCCTGCCATGTCTCCTTGATAGTCTTGCGCTGTGAGGCGCACTCCTTCTGCAGCTTGACCACCTCCCTCTCCCGCTGCTTCAGCGCACCCTCCTGGGACCCCCTCTCTTCCTCCAAATCCGCTAGCTGCAAACAAATCTTTGAGCCCTCACGACACAGTAGTGATCTCCTTGGTCCTTCTGCTGCACATCAGGGCTTTGCCAGCCACGCATTGAGCAAACCTTTCAGGACCTCTCACAGCCCTTGCTGGCGAACAGATGGCATCTCTGGCTATGCTTTCATGCATAGTCTGATGTGAGAGACGAAGTCTTAAAACAGTCGCAAAAATAGCGATGAGCTGTACCAAATAACCTTCCCACATAGATGCAGAACGACGGAATACTGCCACTGCTGATTCCATTTGAGAATTCTTGATCCAGAATGCACCTCGGCCAGCAGCTTGTCTAGGGTATGGCTGCTCTGCTGCTGCACGCTGGACTGGCGGGCCTGCAGGCGTGTGCACGCCTCCGTCAGCTGCCTGTTGCTGGCTGTCAGTTCCTCCACCTGCCCCTCCAGCTTGGCTGCCTGGCGAACAAATGCAAGTCAATTTCAAACCTTGTCATCTGCTTTGTATGGGTAGGGGAAGGTAGGGGTAAGGGACGGGAAGAGGAAAGGGGGCAGGTGTCTGTCGGGGTATTTTGTGATTAAGTCAGATGCCCAACCTTGCTGATACAGGCGGCTGAAGAGGGTGCAAATGGAAGTAGGAGTAGCAGGAGGGAAATATGTATACCCCAAGCCATTTCTATGCCTAGCCAGCGCTGAATGTGCGACAGACAATGGCATTCAAGTTGGCCTGGTCTTGCATTGAACTATACGGGAATGACAAAGGTTGTAATTACCCACCCTGAGCTCTGCATCGGACTTTGTGAGCGTTTCAGCGGCCAGCCTGACGGTAGCACTATGTGCTTCCTCTTGACTACGCCTGAGCTGCATGAGCAGGGCTGCCTCCGGGGACCTGGGCTGCGAAGACCCAGGCCATTTATGCTCATGACCACGCTTCAGCACCTGAGGGCTTTTCACTGTCAGTGCAATAAATTGGAATTGCGCCAATTTGACAGCAGTCCAGGAACATGATATGCACCGCTGGGGAAAGCAATGGGGCTACTGAAGGCTTCTTTCAAGGCCAGCCAAAGCTTGCTACGATAGGCCTTCAATGAGCTTCAAAGCAAGATTGCACTCCTCACATAAGTGAAAGGGCTGCACATGTAATTATTGACATCTTCGTGGTCTCCTTTCTCGTCCTGACCTGGGAAACGAAGTCGTCGACAAGCAATCCTCCCACCCTCGCCTCTTTCTGACCGGCAGCAGCGTGCTTGCTGGGCTCAATGGTCCTCTTGGGGGTGTCCGGGTCTCCGATATCAGGCCTTGGCGTCATGTGGGGCTCTGAAGCCTTCGCAACAACATTGACTAGACGAAAGAGAAGTCAAGGTGCTTGTGATTTATTTGCATAGCTCTATTTCAAGCACATAAATACGTCCAGCCTTATTTCTAAGTCCATTAATACAGAAAAGGCAGAAAAGTCACTTCATGTTGGAATATATTTTGCGTCCATCCTGAAGACAAGCAAGAAAGATATCTTCCAAGAGAGGACATCCACAAATTCTGCACCACGCGGACAATGTGCAATACGGGATCTCAGAAGTGTCCGGATATAGAGTATAATCCCGTTCCCACCCCAAGACAGGAGAGTTTCTTTGGAGAGCAGATCTAGATGACAGTAATTTGGTAGTGAAATATCTGCCGCTGATTGCTTGCTGTAGCCCCCAAGACGACACCCACTTGAGAACCGACTGACCATGGCAGGCATAAATGATATGTCAAAAAACTATTTTTTTGGCGGCGGCACTGCGATCTTTCGACATCTTTTGCAGGCATGCCAGCATGACAGGTGCCACTGTGTCAGATTATAACCCAGTCCTATCTACATGCACACCATACAATGGCATTCACATAATGATTGTCTCTAGCCCTGATGGACAATGCTCAGACAATCCTGCTCTGATAAAGCTTGGCAAAGCATTGTTCTGGAAAACATGATGCTTTGGTGCCTTCAGCTCTCGAGCTTCAGCCAGCAAGAGAAAGCGAATCATACGAAAGGGGCTAAGCAGTGTCCAGCTGCAAGGGCAAGATCTTCCGGCCCTGCTTGGACAGCTGTTCCCTGATCACCTCCGCATCCCCCACCACCACCACCTGCTGCTCCTTGGGGTGCAGGTGGCGCTTGGCGGCGTTCAGCACGTCCTCCGCCGTGACAGCCTGGACGCGATCCCTATAGCTGAACAGGTAGTCCTGCACCAAAAAAATGTCTAGACTATTTGCCCCAGTATCTCTCCAATCACAAAAGTAGGACCGCAAATTGTCTGATCACGAATCAAGGCAGCAGCTGACATGCCCAAAATCCTGGATTTGTCCCTGTCAGGAGGGAGTGTTATCAGCAGGATCAGCACTTGGTATGACTCATTGGTAGCAGGGACTGATGTCGACAGCATGTAGGACTGATTTTGAACAGACCTGTGGCAGGCCGACGAGGGTGTAGGAAAGCAGACGCTGCAGCTGGGCATCTGAGGAGGAGAAATTAAAGACAAAGCTGTTCAGGGTCTTTGCCTTGGCGGCATCCAGCACGCTCTGGCTGGGTGCCACCTGTGTTGTCTCCTGCGCATTCACCGCCAGGGCTTTCATGAATCTCTCCCACCTCCGAGCATTCACCTCTCAAACCTGACCACTCTCTGAACTCTTTCAGTGACGTCGCGAGGCCTTCGGGCTGCAACAGAATCTTGCGTTACTCGTATATGTATTGTGAAACGGTACTGTATGCGCACCAACAGCACCCTCTCCAGAGCCAGTATGAAGTCGCCAGCAGCCGCTGTCTCACCACCCGCCACAAAAAGGCCCCTGTGATCCACGGCTGTGGTCTGGAAGCCCCCTGACACAGAATAGGCAAGGCCCTGCAAGCATGAAAAGGGAAATAAAGTTCTCTGATGTGCACACTGGAGAGGAAAACAAGGCATGGCATCTGCACATGGATTGTCCTGGCATGAATATTGCATGATCTGATGCAGGTGAACAAATATCATGTGTGAACACAGCATGGGATTGGGTGTGAGCATGTTGCAGGAATGCCAATGTCTGGGAAGTCCTTGAGTGAGGGCTATGTATGGTACCTGGGTGGGAGCGCACCTCTCTGGACCTGATCTCGTTGAACAGTCTGCCTCCAAAGGAGTTGAGTATCTCGTTCAGTATGTCCAGCGCAGGGGTGTCTGGGTCGGAGAGCTGCACTCCCAGCTCTCCCATGGCCACAACAGCCTGCTCTAGCCAGATATTCACTGAGGAGTCATTAAGTGGCAGTCAACACACAGAGGAGAGGGCTCATAAGAACTTGTGGGAGTGTGTATATGGAAGGAGCAAGACCTTTGAGAGCTATCAGTCTTTGTTGATGAATATGCGCTTCGGCATTCCAGGTGTCTTGCCAGCAAGTCAATGGCTGATTTACCCATGGGTAACTCATAGCAATCGGGATCGAGAAGAGCTCTAAAAAGATGCAGAAGACTGAAAATTTAGTGGGTCAGCATTTCAAAAAAGGGCTGGAAGCTTCCTGTAGACGTTCAGAAGTAAAAATGGACCTGCGTAGCTTTGGGTCTGTCGACCAGGTACAGGGTGGGGCTGCTGGGCTGAGGCAGGGGTGATTTTGGGGGCCTGACGGCCGCGTCACCCCTGCCCCGCCAGCTTCCCAGCTTCTGCTCCAGCTGCTGCTTGATCTCAGCGCTGTCGAAATCACCTGCAGCGCACATCTATGATTGCCCAGGGGCCAAGACAGTGTGCTACCTGCTACGATTCATATTTAGTATTCCACCTCCCCCCCAGATACTCATGAGAGTACAGGGAATCACTGCTTCTACATCACAAGAATGGCAGCAGACCTTCCTCTCATGGTTCAAAACCAAACGTGGTTCTGGCTCAGGGTCTTTCATTGCTTTTTTTGCAACATCACAAGGCACCTGCTGCCACATCCATCCAGAAAGCAGCTTTCAAGGCTGATCAAGCCAAATAGAATTGAGCCCTTCCGCCTCTGTAGGCCTATCAGTTGCTAGTCATGGAGCCTCACCTAGGACACCAAGAATGGCTCCCTTGGGCTGCACCCAGCTCTCCACATACGCTGCCACATCTTCTCTTGTGAAACCCTTTACCTGTGTCACAAACAGATCATAGATTGAAGCAGACTGGGTGAAGGCTTCTTGAAGGTAAAGGTAAGGTTAGGTAGTCTGCAACTAGCCTCCATAAGGTAAGGTATGGACTTCCTTGATGTGATTGTAGCTTTAGAGTTCTGAGAATCGTAGGAGACATTGCAGGGCTCACCTGCCGGATCTTTGGGGTGCGAGCGTACACACTGTCAGGACCATAGATGAGCTTGTTCAGCTCCCTTTTGGGTATGCTGGTGGCTGTGTCATTGCGGTGCTCCAAAACATTGAGCAGCTGCACCAGATACAACATGAGGGCTCAAGAACGCCCAGAAGGATTTGCCCTCCGTTTACAGCAATTTCATACAGCTTTACATGGAAACTGTTGAGAAATGCTGGCATGACTTGGCTAAACATTGAATTGGAGAATCTGCTCAAACCAAAAGCAACGCAGTTGTCTCCCATGAGCATTGCACAAAGATCCATGGCATGAAAACCAATCAGCTGCCAAATCTGGTTGGTTGTTCAATCATACCTTTTCTCATCCAGAAATGAACATGGAGCCCCATAGACCACCTTTAAGAAGAGTTGGAATTCTCAATCAAGCCATCGGTTGATGCCTTGCGCATCTCCAAATTACCAGTGTGAGCAATTACTGGTGTTGTCCTGTCTATGATTAAAGATCTTGAGAGCAGGGAGGTGAGGAGCGTGCCTGATTCTTGCTGAGATCGATCTTCTCCTGGGGTAAGGCTGGCGAGCTGAGCACCTCTGTAAAGAGCTCCAGCAAATGCCCCACATCCTCCTTCAGGCACTGGAATCCTGCAGGTCAATGACTGAGCTTCATGAAGAGCGGAGCACAAAGCTGGTCTTCCTGGGGGCAAGAGGGGGATGAGGAAGGCTGGAAGATGTGCCTGGAGTCTTTTTACGGCATACTGCTTTGGACGCTATGGGCATACAATTTTTTTGGTGGCTCTCTGGCTGAAGCAAGTCCATCATGATACGCAGACATGTACACGCTGCCAATGCGGAGCAGGGGTTTGTGCTGCCTCGACCACCAAACCCATACAAACGAGAGCAACATTCATCAAGGTTCCAATTTCAAACGCACCCATGACCATCGCCTCCGGCAACGCCCCTCCCTCCATTCCGGCCGCCAGCTGCTCCAAGTCCTCGTCCAACTGGCTGCCAGGGTGCTGCTGAGACCCCCCCGCCCTCATAACGCCCACCGCGATGCTAGCCAGCCCAATCTGAAGGCAATCCTAACAGTTTAGACATGCACATCTGTTGCTTGGGCCAAGTGAAATATCAACTTTGCATGACTGATCACAAACACTGGCCAATCTGCGTCCATACCTTGCTGCATGGGCTTAATGCAAAGCAGGCATGGGATCCTAAGCTGCGTTAGGAAACACTCCAAGGGTGGAGCAATGAAAAATCACCCGTCTGCCCAGTGACAGCCTAAGAAAGCATCTCTCTCAAGGATGTATAGAGGACAGAGGCAGCTGAAAAGGAAAAAGGAGACCTTGTCTTTGGGGCTGGATCTCTGACCCCCCGGGATGAGGATGGACGCCTTGATCAATGGCACCTCATGGTCCTCGATCATGAAGACTCGAATGCCATTTGACAGCACTGCCTGCCATCACAGAGTGACACACTGAGGACCTCGGCTATCCCTCAAGCCGAATAGGGGCAATCAAGGCTAGGCAGATCAGCTTTGGCTGTTTCAACAAATGGAAAAACGCCTCAGGTACAAAGCAAGCACAGGAGTGGATTCATTGCCAGACTGGTGTGGGCTCCAGAGCTGCGGGCAAAATGGTTCTGGTATTCTTGCAATTATGCAGCGTCCAGGGATATTCGGTGTGTCAAACAAAGTCTCTAGGAAACCAGCACGTTCTGCAAGCCATACCACCACATTTTGAGCAGGAAGATTGTGGAAGATTTCATGGTGGCTCAGGACATGACTTGCATGTTGGGTACACAACCAAACCTCCTGGCTCCAGTGAGTTTAAAGACAGGGGAAAACTACCTCCTGTATCGGAAGTTCCTGAATGGGTGCCAGCGCAGGGAATTCTGTGGGGTATGGAAGCAGTGCCGCTTTTGTTTCTTCCTCTGATGCAGCCTCCATTCCCTGGATGACATGGATCCAGTGCTCAAGTGAAAAAACCATGAAGATGCCAGAAGAAGTACACCCTAAGCAGGTCGTGTCGGTGGTCTCAGATTACATCACCAAAGGATCGAGCTGATCTTCGCAGCTTTCATCTGGGTTGACAATGGCAAGGACAGGTCAGAGGCCTAGGAGCTCACTGACGACGGGGTGAGGACTGTGGCGGTGGAGTCGAAAGCCACCAGCAGAGCCAAGAGTGCAGCAAGCGCATGCTTTGTGGCAGACCACCCACACCAGCGGTACAGGTCTAATCGCTGACTGACACCTGCAATCATGAGCATGAGCTCAACCACATCAATCATCACAGAGCCGCAAGTGCACATTGCCAGCCCTGTGACAGCGGCCTGGGAGAAGAATTGCGGGAAGGTCTCACAGGCAATTGCAGTTTCGGCCAGTTCTGGCCAAGAGGTGAATTGTCTACCTGAATGAGCAGCAGTCTTAGTGGATTGTTCCTTGCAGGCGCAACATTGGACAACAGCCGTGCAGCACCGACCTTGAGCGCTATTGAATAGCACAGGAAGCCGTGTCCTCAATAGTTTGGGCAGGTGTGTTCTGTTTGGTGAAGCCCAAAATAGTCTGGGCAAGGCAGAATGCAAAGGCAATAATTTCGCGCTGACATTCATTGGGAACATGCCGAATTTAATCTTTCAAAGGTCCTTGTGCCTATTTCAGTGGCCTCCAACGACGAGACATGCAGCCTTCGCATGCCGCAGGTGTGAGTCTACGAGGCCAGGGAATTGGCATCTGCTATTTGATTTAAAAGCTGGATTCTACAGAGCGCTTACTTTCTAATGAAGAAGTGCCAAAAATGCATCGTATACTGCCTTCTGAGATAAGGAAGGCCACAAGGATTGACCGTCTAGAGGTTGATGTACAGTATATTTGCCATGCATCACAATCAGCGGAATTGGTGTAGTGGTAACATGCTTCTTTAGGGTAGAAGAGATCCCAGTTTCAATTACTGGATTCCGCCTACTTTTTCCTTTTTTTTCCGATTCCTGCCTGTGGCTGGAAGATGGAGCATTTTCCTCAAAAAAACACATCACGTTGATCGGAGAAGCAAAATCTTTGCACATGTATCGGTTATCCGTGCAACTTGAGATTTGCGTCTAGAAATTAAAGTAGAAACGGGGCATGCATCTCTCGTTTGCACAATCAACAAGACAACCATGTAGCTGCTTTTCCACCCGCTCAGCTGATATTCAGACATGCGGGAGGTCGACAAACCTAGGTCTGTATTGTCAAGGACGACACCAGGCAAGAACAATTATTTCTACATCGACATGCTATGTGTTGTCTCGCTTTCATAAGGCAGCCAGCCAGCACAGCAAAACTCAACTGCAGACCACCCAATGCCGGGGCAAGATCTGCAGCACATCAGAGAGGGCCCAACAGAAAGAGCTCACGGCACATACAATTCCCAGTTGGCCTGAGACCCAGGACAGGCGCAGCTTCCTGGCGCTAACACTTGCTCTCTTCATTGCACCACCGTGTGCTGCTGCTGAGGTGATTCACTGTCTCTACTGAATCTCTCAAAAAGTTCCACCAGGCGAACTCTCTCCCATCGGCCTCCCTCAAGTCTTGTGGGAGTGGGGAAGAAGTCCTTCACGTGGGGCACTCTAGTCAGAAAACCTGGTAATTGCTCCAGCAGTTACCAGATGGTGGTGAAGTCTATCTCCGTCTGCATAAAGGAAAGCTTTGTATGCGCAGGAGGTGCGTGTGGGCCCTGGTCATGCGTTTCCTACCCTGGCAGCTGCCATAGAAGCCGCAGAATCCAACTGCACGATCATCATTGCACCCGGATTGTAGGTGCTCCCCACTCTCCGCTTCTCCCCTACTGACTGATAGAGCCTAGCTATTTTTGTGCCATAGAGCTCAACAGTTGAGGTGCAAAGATGCAATTCAGTAAATTCTGTGATCAAAAGTGAGGTGCGTGGAGGCATCTTATGAGAATTCATGTGTGTAAGAAGGGCGGGCGGGGTTCCAGGGGGGGGGAGGGATGTCCCACCTGCAGATCCCAGGTTTGCGTTGCACAACCCTTTCCAAACTGCACGTGATACACTTTCAAGTTTACTGTGCATGACTCGCAGGTACAAGGAACGGCTGATATTAACAAAACCAGTCACGCTCAAAGCTGAGAAGGTAAGAAGCCAGAAACGTCTGCAGGTGTACAGTCTGAGTGGTCTTGTGGGGCATGATCTACTGTCAGAATGAAAGATCAGATTGGTGCTTCTTGGTGCAATCGTGGTCGCAAAATACTGCTGCCATGAGATTTGACAGAAGCTGCCTGCACTTGGATCTCCTTGCACATCATTGAGAGACACGACCCTCAGCTACGCTGCGTTTATGTCACCTCCTCTATCATTTCTTGGTGTGCCAGGGTGCACGGGGACGTCTCTATTGGGTGGCTTGCATATCATTGAGATAATATCCTTATAGAACAGATTGCAATCGCTTCTTATGGAGTGGAGTTTGTGCATTGAGTGGCCACTCGATCACGACCTCAGATTGAGGTGTCGAGACATGCACTGCCACGTTAGAGTCATTGGTGCCCTGTAGGTGGGCACTGTGACGGTGCAGTGGGTGACGAGTCAGCCCTATCAGTCTGTAGTGCAATGTTCTGCTCCAGGGTGCCGTTTTGTGGGCCTCAATCTAAGCCACACATCACCCTCGGTGGCCAACAACTTTGCGGTGTACAACCAAGTCAGCCACCTTCCCTTCCCACCTCACCAAGTGCCGTATTGAGATGTTTCTGTGTGCCATATCACAGTGCGCCTCGTCCTGAAGGCTTGGCGGCCTGTACGTAGAATTGGACAAGGCATGGTGTAGAACATGGTGACAAATGCGACTGCAATTTCCGAAAGAGGAAGATTTCCTCCGCCTTTGTGGCAGCGGGTGACGTGAGTTGAGAGCTGATGTCCATGAAAGGTGGTTCGTGATATCCAAGGCAATTGGACATCTGGAAACAAAACCTCTGCATGCCCAGGGCGGGAGTTTGAGCTTGGAGGCCTGTAACGTGACGAGTACCACAGGAACGGGGGTTGCCAGCGAGGGGGGCAGCCTGGAGATCAGCAATTCCCGGATCCATGACTGCCAAGGCCATGGGTTGGCCGTGTTTGCTGACCTGGAGGTACATTGGTCCCCAACCAAAGGACTCTTGGATCATCTTGCTTGCCATACTACCGGCACATGAGAGGCACATTCATATTCAAGCAATGAATGTGAATGCATGAACATGATTAGATGCTGTTGAAGCTGTGACAGCTGTGACCGTCTGCGAGTGTATCAGAACAACGAACAAAGTTCTCCAGCTGGTGCTTACATACTGGTGGAAGAGGGAGCGGCAAAGCGCTTTTGTGACTGAAGAGGCTCAGACTTGCATGACAAGAAGACGCTATTGTCCAAGTGCTTCTTTCCTGTGAAGGGGATGGGAGGTAGAGCCAAGGTGGTTAGGAGCCTCATCAGCAGAAATCGCCTCAATGGGGCGCTGGTGAGGGAGGATAGCACCCTGCAGCTTCTGGAGTGTGAAATCTCTGATAATCAGGGATATGGCATCGCCCTCAAGGTACCCTTCAGTCTTCCCTCCACATTCTTTGGAATGTTTCTCAGGGGTGGCAAGCGAACTATTCAGGCACACTATACATCTTCCTGTACAAGGAAAGACAGCCCCAATGAGGAACAGGGGAGGATTGTGATGCAGAATAAGCTCATCTTCATGAAGCAATGGATGAATTTGAGCTGTTTATGGTGCAAATGTGCATGCATGGCATCTTTGGGCACAAGGAGGGATGTGTTTCTCCGCTTGTGTTCCTATATCATCTGTACATTCCCGCACTGCTTACGCTTGCAATTAGATTACCAAATCCTTGACTGGATGTTGAGTCACGCACTCTCCTTGGCAATGACTTCGCATACACTCTGCAGGACAGCGAAGCAGAGTACAGCAGCAACCCAAGAGACCCCCAGGCTTCGATCATCAAAGGCAATACAAAGGGCATGCTTACAGGTTTGTAGGACTTGTTGTGTGCTGAGTTTGTGCTTTGTTCTTAGGTACACGTAAGTCTGCAATTTCTTGGGAAGATTGAAAGCTGGAGTGTTTTCACCGACGTGTTGAGAAGAAGATTGCAATCCCAACGCCCAAAATATATCTCTGAGAAAGAACCAGAGTCGGTGAAGAAGTCTGAAATATTCAGAAGAATAATAGGAGACTGTTGCCTTTCCAACTGCGCAACTGCCTGCGAAGAGATCATGCACCTTCCCAGACATGAGGGATCGATGACTCACCAGCGTACACATACGCTGCGAATCAAAAGTATTGCCCAAATTTCACTCAACAAACTCATATACACCCAAGAGCCATGGCAATCATTCGCGCTATCTTCGTGTTCCTCTTCGCGATCATGCTGCTGCAATCTGCAGCGTGCCGCGACCTGCAAGATACGCATTCCAGAAGCCTGCTGGCTCCTAGTGCGCTCTCAAAAATCAATTCCTCTCCACAACTAAGCGCTCACTGCTATGTCGTTGAACTTTTATCTGATGCTGATCGTGATCAGTAGTAAGGGTTGCGCACTGCATTCGTGCTTCAAGGTTTGTGCGCACTTGAGGGATCAGGCTCAGTGATGAAGAAATGCCAGCCACAGATTAATGCACCTGTTGTACTAGGAAAGGGTTGTGCAATAGTTCGGCAGCATCTTCAGAATCACCAACTTCTGTGCAGTTGTGGTCACTGTTGGAGACACAAAGATCACGTCCTGCAAGGGAAGCGCCTTGAGGGCATCCAACGTAAGTCCCCTTTGCCATAAGCTCTGGTTTGGCAATTACCTCTAGGAGATCTTGATGATAATGCAATTGTTTGAGCACAGTGCCTTCCCAAACCATCGGTCCACTCACTTAAGGAAGCTGCAGCTACTATGCCTGGTCAACAGTTTACAGGCAATTATTCGCCTACAGATGGGACATGCATGGGTGCCAAATTGTTTTGACGGCTTGCCTGAGACATGCTGCACTACAGGTCTGCCCTGAATCTGGGAAGTACTACTTTTGCTCCAAAGGAAAGGCCGACGATGGATGCCGCCCAATCAGCCAGAACCCCTTTCCATCTGCGGATTGCGACCCCACGGATCAGTGTATCACAAACAACACCTGAGCAATGTCTGAGAAATATTCCCTGGAAATATGGATGAACGGATGAGTATTTATGATTATTTATTCGATAGAAGGGCTACTTGTGCTCTGGACAAAATTCAGGATACCAGTACCTGAGTGCTCTTAGCTGAAATATATTATGTAGTGAAGAAGACTTTTGCGAGGCTTTGATATCTTCGTTGATGTCTCCTACCATCCATATGTAAAGCTGCTGCCATTATTGGATGTACCGGCTGCTGGCATTCCCTAGCACCTCTGATTCATTTCCATGCGCTTCATACTCACACACACAGTAGTAGAGGTTCCTTGACAACGTAGTGCAGTCCTGGGATGGCTTTGGCGGAATGTCACGTGGGCCCAAAGGCTTGGCGGAATCTCGTCTCTACACCACAGGTCCTCTCTTACCTCCAATGTTGCAAAACACAGGCAGCAAGTCAGCATGTATACACAGCTCCGGATTGTTTCCGTGATGATTGTCTCTGCTTGCATGAGAGCCACGGCTTACCCATGAAATTCACTTGTGGGGGGAGCCAGAAAGCGTGATGGCAGGCTTAAAGTCATTGCCAGCCCGCACAGCCCTATGCCAGCACTGTTGCTGTTGGGCAGCCAGGGCACCAGCCCCTTGTGCTGCTCAGTGCAGGAGTGCAGGCATTGCAAACAAGCGGGACATCATGGGCGATTGCGGTACAGTTTTCCATCTGCGCTTATCTGGTGGCTGCATGCATTGAAAGCCGGACCCTCTGGCCAGAAAGTGAGTACTGAAGGGCCACCAGATTGCTCGTACAATTGGGGTGTTCCCTAAGCATTCATTTCAGGAGGATATGAAATGATGCAAAGAGATGGTCCTGTATGCATCACTGCTACTCCAGGAGATGTCCAATTCCCACCGAAATAGTTTGAAAGCTTGCCCAGCACCCCACCCCGGTGCTGATCTCGACGTTCCGGCGTTTGCCTAGCTCGTTCGTTTCTCTTGCCAGCGATCATTTGAAGAGCAGTAATACATCTTAGTTGTATCTTAGGATCAGTCACACAGCAACTGCAACGACCTTCATTAAGCCAAGCACTCATACCAGTGTTCCTGGCATGCTATAGCGTACTTGTCCAACAAAGCTCTCGATCGAGTGGCGTAGGCATGAACCTTAGCCGTCTCAATGCCGCAATATCTTATCGCAGCTCACCGTACAGGTCAGACTTCACTTGCCGTGGTCTCCGCACCACCTTGCATGTGCCAGTGCCGCCCGATGTACCATCACAGCTTACAAGCGCTTCCATTCGATCTCACATTCCCTAATGGTGTTCCCAATCCACAACGGCTCGAAAAGTAGGTCAAGGCTCCACTCTTGACCTTGTACTCCAAGCATTTCACAAATTCAATTTCAACAGCCCTAGGAAGTCTGTCAAGCACCAGTCGGGGAAGGAGACAACTGGCAGCTGCCTTGCAGGTCACTGCAGATTGGATTACGAGAGTATGGAGCAGCAATCAGCAACCCCTCACAATTGCGGCAATTCGGCAGCCAACATTGCACCTCTGGGAGGGGAAGGGTGCTGGGAGGCGTGCGAGCGATAAACCAGCAGGCTCCTCCAGGACTTGCCAACATGCCATGGAGCGGGACTCCGAGCGAATTAAAGGTGGGGAGTTGTTGGGGAATCCCAAAGTGCTGACATCTGGAGCCTTGCAGCCATCTGTTGAGCACATTTGCAGGCTCCTTCCTTTCACGATGCAGCTTCTCGGGAGGTGTGGGACCCTCTGCATGCTCAGAATTGACAATTCCATTCAAGGGGCACATCACCTTGAGGACTAATGACGAGTGCACACTACAATATCAAGGTTGCAGAAGGTCTCATGGAGAATCTCAAGGGAGTGCAAAGTACGAGACGCTGATATTGCCGGTTATCTCAGATAATAATGGGAGTAGCGCGAGGATGGCCACAAGCAAGTCGACATGCAGGCTCTGGAGGAGCTGAAGCAGAGGACGCAGAGCTTCCCGGGTGGTCAGCCCGACGAGGAGATGCTCAAGTGGTTCCTGCGGGATCGTAGCATGGATGTGGAGGAAGCCGTGGTGAAGCTGCAGAAAGTGTCAGCCTGGCGAGCCCGGGTACGCAAAGAAGCTGACCCTGCTTCTCTTGCCAGCATGCGTCATTGTGAGGGTGCTGCATCTCTGATATATTAAGGTGGAGAGAATGAGGTTGGAAATTTACAGTCAGGTATCTTGAGAGCTGTCGGGTGTCAGCATAGCCTTCCTGCGGCATAGCATGGCAATTGATGCAGATTTCAGCTCCTCCATCCCGCCAACAGATGCTATCTTGTACAGGCAGCATCTTATGTTTCCGAGGAGCAGGCTGTGCGCCACCAGCTGGGTCACTTCAGTCGTTCGACAGTTGTTCAGAATCCACTGACATAGTGCGTCTTTCCATGTGAAGGTGCAACCGGAGGCACTGAGCGAAGACGACGTCTTCCACCAGATTTCGACAGGCAAGGGCTACATGCACACATCACTGGACAACTTTGGGAGGCCTGTGCTGGTGGTGAAGGTCGCCAAGCACTTTGCAGGTCACTGAATTGTCCCACTGCCCCTTCTCCTACTTGCTTTCTCACATACAGACTTACGCTGCTTGTCATGAGACGATCACAATATCATATTGATCAGCGAAATGTGATTAATGGGACCTGATCGTACCACTCCAACCTGTGTCTCGAATGTTTGAATAATTATGAGAGGTTTGGGGTTTGAGGGAAAATTTGTGGCTTTTCATGTTTGCGGCTTTTCATGAGTAGGCATTTCCTGAGACTGTACAGAATAGAAAGAGCTTCCTCTCACACCATAAAATGGTTCAAAATAGATCATGGCTTTGAGCAATCATGCGAAAAGAAGTCTTAAGCCTGGTGCTGGAGGGAAGGGGGTGAAGTTGGCTGGCCAGGAATTCACTTCCTTTAATTGGAATGGATTTGTGGTTCCAATAAGTTATAAAAATGAGGAAAGATGGGCAGTGGAAAAGTAGGATGTGGACTTTTGGCGTTCCAGTGTGCTAACTTTAGCATTGATAATATACGAGTTGTGAAGGACCTGCCAGACCTCAACCGACTCCCTCCAAAAACCGAGGCAAGGGGATTGTTTGTGTGTTGTAGATGGCAGGGGGGAGCCTGAGGCCAGCCGGACATTCTGCGCTTATCTGATGGAGTCGGCCATAGCAAAGCTGCCGGAGGGCTCGGAGACGGTGCTGGGCATCTTCGACTTTGAGGGGGCAGGGCCGCAGAACGTGGACCTGGAATTTGCCAAATTTCTGGTGGGAATCCTCCCTTGGACACCTGGCCTCACACCTCTCCTCCTGAAGGAAGGAGGTGAAATAGGGGAACCAAAGCTGCGAATTTCCAATCTGGAGTTTGCCAACTTGTGATGAAATGCTGCTACTTGCTCTATTGGCTCATGGGATTCAGAGAGACTGTTGCAGAGAATTGCGGGGGATGTCAAAGGACAGCACAGCAAATTCCTCGTTGGCATGCATTGCCTTTTGCAAAATTGTGAATATGCC
>QAXI01000441.1:1314605-1328258 GCA_004335615.1 Chloroidium sp. JM | reverse complement strand
TAAACACAAGAGGCCGTGATTTGGAAAAGGGGGGGGGGGCATATCATGTCTGCTTGGGGAAGGGACAGAGAGGAGGAAAAAAGGGGGCCTGAGGGTGGTGGTATGGATGGAGGTCTTGTCACCCCAACAAAGCTTTCAATAGGTGCCTGGAGCACTATCAGAGGCTTCCCTGTTGACAGATACCCCTGTAGAAAGTACCCCCTGGATCAATTACTCATCGTCAGGCCTAGGTTGAGAGCGAAGATGCTTTTTGCCGCAGAGACGTCAGAGAAGCACGTTTGTCTTTCCTTTAGATTGCCAAGGTCTAAATTATAGCAAATCAATCGTCCTAATTCAACAGAAAGTTTGAAGACCACTTGCGACTCCTTTGAGCTGCAAAAAAGGCACTGGACTGGGAGGAAACATTGATTTAAGTATGGCACCTGCCGAGAGAGCTCCCCGACCACACACTACTTCGGAGGCAAGCTTCTCACCTTGTCCTCTGGGTAACATTGATACCATGTGGTACTGCTCAGCAAGCTCAACGAATGAATGCCACCACAAAGCAGATCTCAAGAGGCAAAGGAGCCAAGAAGCAACTCAATGGCTGCAGATTGTGGGGTCAGCTTCAGATGCAATCTTTGGGACGAGGTCATACACAGCAGGAGCGAGAATGCAGCTTCCCCGGAAAGTGCCACTTCGAGTGGAGCCCAAGAGCTTCTTTGGTAAATACTGCTCGCTGCTTCTCCCCAGCTTGATGTCCACAGTGATTACTCACGTCTTTGCTGCTCTGTATCCGTTGCTGCAGAGAGATTTGTTTGGGTAGTCATTTCCACTTGCGGTACACCCTCTATACACAGCTTATTTCCTGGATGGGGCAAAGGGTGAGTCAAGATGAGATTGGGCGGTGCAAGGTGGATAGGACTTTACACAATTGGCTGCAATATTAAATCTCATCCAAATAATGCTGATGCTATGATTAATGCAATCCTGATTTGCAGCAAACGAGAGGACGTTTCTGGGCTGGCTGAGCATGGCCACAACAGTGGGTGGCATCTCCACAGCGCTCGCAGGCTACACCAATGCCGTTGAGAAGCACACTGGTGCGCCATTAAGTCATCCTTCAGGGAAAGGAACGGAGGCAATTTGATTCCTGTTGCTTTGGATGCACGAAACCCGGGCTATGACAAGAAGATTGGGCTGACAATTGATAGGATTCTTTTGAGTATTGCCCTCGATGCCTTCACCTCATCATGCAGGCAAGCGGTCGATATCACAGGGCACCAGCCAGCTCATCACAATCTTCATGCTTCCACTGGCCATGTTGATGATCGTGTATGCCATGCTCACCTTCTACTTTAGGTCCAAGTACATGCAGCAAAAACAGGTGCGCCCTCCTCCTTTCCTCCCGTACGCTGCAAATGAGGCTCTCAGTTTGAAGTGTGTCAACAGGGTCCAGGTGGCATTACTGTGGAAGGGGTTGACTGCCGAATTCTTTTGAACGTCGGCAGCCATCGTTCCTGGAGGACAACAGGCCCCAAGCATCTGGCAACGCTGCTTCATGTTTTCTGAGTCATCCGATCCTCTGTCACCACCCTCAACCCCTCCTCTCCCTGCTGCGCTGAGCTGGCACTGTGGCTTTGCAGATGGGTTTCTTCCAGGACTGGTATGGCCCTGCAATCCTGGCTGGACTCATCATGGCGTGCCTGCTGGCAATCCTGGTGTTGGCAGCAATCGACCTTGCCAATGCAGGCTTCTAGAGGTCTTGAGTGACCCCTGTACCATACTTCCAATTGGGTGATCGGTGTTGTCTTGTGGTCAGATTTGGTGCATGCTCAGGATGGTGTGCGCGATCCTCCTTTTACGCTCAACTGTGAGAGAGAGAGGACAGTGCTGAGGGGTGAACTCATTGATGGCTTCTGATGGTAAGACAGTTGCTTTGTGGGTCAATTAACGCAAACAAGGGTCAATGTATGAAGTGCGATTGAATGAAAGAGAAGAACTGGGTCCAAGCCACATCCAAAGATTGGGCTGAACCTAGGTGATAAAATTTACAAGCAGCAAGTTACCTCATCAGTAATTCAAAAGCACCTAGATCTGACTCAAAACTAGCACAGCCTGCATTTCGCCTTTGACGGAACATCAGCTGTACAACTGCTGACAAGGCACTGCTCGAACCCAGCTGCTTAGGTTACTGTAGTGAACCAGACTGTTGCTCATAGCATTCCTGAACTCCTCCTATCAGAGTGACGGGTATCTTGGTAAAGGGGGAATACAACCAGACCCTACTCCATCCAGCATCCTGGGAATTCCTTGCAAGTCAGTAAAATACCCAGCCTTGCCAGTTGTTGAACCCTCTCTTGTACCTTTACCTAACACAATTGACCTGTTTACTTTGCTTGTGATCCTGTGCTCAACGGTGTACCTGTTAGACCTCTTGCAATACACAATTGTTATCCAAAAAGTCCAATCACCGGCGAGGCGTATGCCTGACACAGAGGCTCAGGAAGTAATGGAAGACCTCCTGATTTCAATCTCCTGCTGCCCCTCCAGGTCACCATCGTTGAACCTGCACCACAATGCCACAATTAAATAATGGGTCAGTAAATTCTGGGTGTGAGGTGGCTACAGTTACACATCCTTTGTTTGATTCGCGGATGCCTGGGGTGTTAGCTGGTGTGGCAGGGGCAAGCCTTGTGTTTGAGGGTTGCCACTCTGGACAAAACTTGGAATCTTTAAAGGGCTGCTCGGGGGAATGTTGAGTACCTGAAGCTGCAAACATGTGAAAAGGTCCACAAACTTGTCATATGCATCAATAGCCACACAATGGGGATGCGCCCAATCGTTTCAGACTTGTAGGGGCAAGTGGGTTTCGGGGGAGCATACTTGACGAACGTGGCAGGAGTCCTGCGCTGCCTCCAGATGAGGTAAGCCACGCTGGCTGCCATGACGCTGCCCACCACGGCTGCCAGGACGATCACAAATATCTTCCACCCTGCAAGGAGGAGGCCTCTTGAGTGTTTTTTGCACCCTTTGGCACTTGCGATCTTTTACCGAAAGATCTCAACCCCAAGGACTGGGAGTTTCTAGTTAGCACCCCTTGTTGCATGAATTCTCTCCTCTGGCAGGCATGATAGGCCTGAATGAGAGTACACAGGCGAAGCAAAGGTAGTGCTCATGCTTGCTGCGCAAGGATTCATAGCATAGCAGCCAAGGCGAATTTGGAGACACCCTAGTGTGCATTCGGGTCACCCCCGGTGCAATAGAGATTGGCCGTAAAATAGTCACACGTACAGCTTTGAGGCACCAGCCAGACACCACCAGTCTCGTATCAATTGCACTATTCGTGATGCAGGCAGTAAGGGTGGATATGGAGGCTCACCCTCCAGGGTCCTGCCCCCATGCTGGCTGCCCCCAGAGCTTGTCACTCCACTGGCTGCAGCACATTTGCTGACTTACCAAATTGAAAGCCGTCAAATAAAGAGAGATGTGGCATGCACAGCACAGCCATGCACTCTAAAAAGGGCAGCCACTTCAGACCTGACGCATTTCTAACGGCAGTGTAGACAAGGCCAGCAAAAGATATTTCTGCAGCTCCCAAATTGCAAGAGCACCACGATCCGTCATGAACTGACAGGGACTTTGCAGCTGTTCTCATAGGGAAATTCTGTCCCTTCAGAGCCAGCTGATAAACACAAGAGGCCGTGATTTGGAAAAGGGGGGGGGGGGTACCTGAACCGGTGCTGATCCCGCAGTTCCAGCCGGTCCACCCAGCAGGGCACTCGCAGTAGTACTCGTTGCTATTAGTCACGGGCTTGCAGGCGCCACGCTGGCAATTGCAGCTAGCAGTAACGGCCGCTGTGCTGGTGACAGGGCTGCTGGTAACAGGGCTGCTTGCAATTGCGATGCTGCAGTCCGTCCCATTGAAGCCTGCGCAGTGGATCTGAATTGGATGCTGCTGTCAAGTCTGCTTGTAGGGGGGATACTGCCCCGACATATTTTCCTGGTTCCTCAACTCCAGTGGAATGCCAGAGCAGTGCATCCTCACAGAGCTACAGAGTTCAACACAGTGGTGATCAGACCTGTGGGATGTCGATTCAGAGAGGATTATATCAGCCTTGGTCAATAAGCCAGCCTGTAATCAAGCGCAGATGCACTGCCACACCAAGAGAGACGAATCTTCCCAACGCTTGCTCTCCAGCCAAGAGTGTCTTTGAAGAGAGTCAAACCTGCATTGCACTTGCAATAGTATGCATCGCTGTTCTCTTGCTGCAGGCACTGGCCGTTCTTGCAGGCTGTGCCACCACAAGTGTAGGTGCCGGAAGCTGTGGATGTGGTGGTGCTTGTTGTGGGGGCAGGAGCTGCCGTGCTGTTGGTAGTGCTGGTCTTGCAGCTCGGCCCTTGGAAGCCGGAGTTGCACTTGCAGACGTACTGGTCGCTGTTCTCTTGCTGCAAAGTCAGGAGAATGCCCGTTGAGGTAAACCAGTGGGGTAGCTCTGTTCTGGGTGCAGAATAACGCCCAATCAATCTGTCAGCCCCTTCAAAGTGGATGCACCTTTGTGTGTCGCCCCTACACTCACCTTCATTCCCCATATCCCCTGTCACCCAACACCCAGGAAAATTTTGGATCCAGTAGTGACAAGTGTCCAGACTTAGTTTCCAATTGAATCCGTCTTTGAGTCCACAACACAGCACAGAATCGTCGCCATGACACACATTGCCCATTGGAATGCCACGAGAGGGGAAGCCTACTTGCTGGCATGCGCCATTCACGCACTCCAGGCCGTTGCAGTTGAATGATCCCGTGCCTGCTTGGAAGACGCAGTTGGAAGGTAAGGTCACCATGTGTGTCGATCTTAATTGTCATGCAATGTGTTGTGGCTACAGGCTGTACCCACATGTCGTTAGATAATAAGGAGGGCTGCATGTAACTTGCCATATACTCTTCATTCAGCTGGGGTTTGAGGTTTCCAGGATTCTTGCTTCCACTGAAAAGTGGCATTTTGACTTATTCATGCTCTTTCACTGAGGCAGCAAAAGCAATTATGCCTTGCCACAGGGCATACACAAGTTCACTGACAGAAAAACCAAGCTTGGTTTGCATGAGGCAGGAGGGGAACCCACTGGTGCTGGTAGCAGGGGTGGTGGGACTGGAGACGGGGCTGCTCGAATTTGAAGCAGTCGGCGAACAGTCAATCGGGGAGCGTCCAGCGAACGGGCAACTGCAGTAGTACTGCAGGCTGTTCTCCTCCTGCACCAAGAGCAACAGTGATGTGAGCTAAATACCCCCCTTGTGGCCCCTAGCTCAAGGGAGACTAGCACTGTATGTGGTTGACTAAGAATGGGGCTCTTTTGCATTGAGGGAATATTCATGCATTTTTGGCTAGCACATGCATGAGGAGATCCCATTCTCCAGCACTAAGAGAATCATTCGACTTGCATGAGGGTTCCCATTATTTCCCTCAGCTACTTGAAAAATACATTCCAGCCTCATAAATTACAGGGTCTCTCCAGTTTTGTTATGCTTGAAAGAAAGATGATTTGAGATTTTTGAGGGTGGGTAACGTTTCATCGGCTCTTGATCCCCAACAGTGCATCACTGCTTTGTGCCTTCCACATTGAGGAACATCCATGCGCCCCATGGAGGAGAGCAAATCTTCATCAGGCACTTCCACGGATAATGAGAAAGAGTACATCTGGGGACCCCAGGGGCACCATCACTTCATTGACCACAAGCTGGCCTTTCCAGTACCCTCATGATCAACAAAACATATAGCCTGAGAATGCATGTCAATGTTGTAACTGTCCATTGAGCCCAATGTATTCTAATGTGCCCCAAAACCCCCTGTTACTGCCTTTGCCTATGCCTGCTGTGACTGCCCTAGGGATTGAGATGTTGTTGTTACGTGTTCCACTGTGCAGCTGATTACCTGGAGACACTTCCCTCCATTGCTTGTGCAAGCAGCGGAGCACCCAGATGTAGTCTGTGCCCGAGCATAGCTATTCAGGGAGGCCACTGAACAAATCACCAGCCACATGCAGCCTCTTCCACTGGCCCCTCTGCTCTGACCGTGCGACATTGTATTGTATTCCTTCTATAATCGAGCAGAATATTATCTGATGATCCTAGGACGACTTGCAACAGGACTCCATAAAAGAAAATGCTGCCAAGAGTATACGAGTATGTTAAAAGAACTCAAAAAGTGAATATCCGATGAGTAAAGCCTGCCGGCGAGTCCTTCGTGTCAGAAACGAAACACAATATCTGAGTGATCAGTGATTTCGCTGGGAGATTGCTAGTAGTGTTCCTACTATAGTGTCAAATGCCGACACTACCTTTACGAAATCGTGAGATCGTGCTTAGCTTGCTTGGACAGAATGATATTGGGGTTGTACCGGTCAAAATCTTAGCGTTGTACCCCAATTAGTAATGGTGTTGACGGTTACATTGCATGGGATAGGCCAAAGTTCAAATGCGAAAACTCCCATAGGAAACAGCTGAAACACTTCACACAGCGAAATTTAGAATATTTGAGACCAGGATGTTGTAGAATCCTACAATCATACTGTGCACTCTATGCACCCATCCCAGGCTGCGCTGTACAATCCCTTGCTGCCATACGCCAGAGCTCGGATGTAGGCCCCATGTCTATGTGGTGTCCGCACCTGCAGCGATTGTACCATATTTTGTGGACAAATTACACAAACAGTGGGTTGAAAGCTCCAGGACATGATGTCACATTCACTAATTGCGGCATGAAACTGAGGAGAGGGTACCTGCTGCTTGATGGACGAGATCTGCTGGCCTGGACAGCACAGTTTGTCAGGACTTCGCAGGTTGCAATGACACACCGTGCCAGTGCTTCGATGCCTCAAAGCAGGTTTGGCATATTGATGCTCACCTTCGGGGAGGATGCAGATCCGGCCATCATCGCCTGAGCTGGCCACCATAGCTTTGGATTCTGCAAACATGCAATCAAGGTTAGGAATCAAATCAATGTACCTTTCTGGCAGGCTAGGGACCAAAGGCTGACCTCAGCAGCTCATTTTGGATCCCCCCAAAATCCAGCATCAACACATAATACAACCTTTTGCTTTATGGAGAGTAATCTAGATGGACCAATACTGCATGAAGTGCACATCCCTGTCGTCCCATACATACACGCCCCATTTTCTTACTGTCATCATAAAAAGGGTTAGGTCTCCATATTCCCTTCGCTTCTTCCTTCCTGCCTCACCAAGGAGATATGTAGAACCTACCTGTCCGGGGAAATGCGATGGTCCTCAGAGCATCATGGTGGAGCCCCTTCAGGTAGGCCAGCTGGATCCCGGCCTTGCGGGTGTCGAAGAACGTCAGCCCCCCCGCCTCGTCTCCGGAAACCAGGCGGTGGCTGCGCGGGCAGCAGGCCACCGCGCAGACCGGGTGGGGCTGGCGTATGACGGAGGCACACGAGCCGTTCCGGGAGTCCCACTGCCTGATGGTCTTGTCCTGCGATTTGACGCATGGCTCAGTATGCACAGAACTCTCCGCACCTCCCTCCTCAAACTCCTGTGCGAGGCCAGTCTTGCACCGACATCAATTCAGGGCAGGCTGAGATTCAGCGACCAAGAAGAATCACCAACAGGAGATGGGATCTCCTACCTGCCTTCATTGTTGCCTCCTCCTTATTGAAAGACTAATCTGCCCCTTCCATCGATTTCAGATGATGTGCCCATGTGTGGAAAGAGTACAGAAAAGTGAGCGAGCTTCCCTCCTGTTCTCCTTCCACAGACCATGTGTGGAAAGAGTACAGAGAAGTGAGCTAGCTTCCCCCCTGTTCTCATTCCACGGACAATGCGAACAAGGTATCATCCAGCCAAGCATTCTAGGGGGGTCATCAATCACCAACCTGTGAGGCAGAGAACAGGTTGCTGGACTGTGGCTCCCAGGCCACGGCATGCACCAGATCTGTGTGCCCCACCAGGGAGGATGTGCACTCCAGGAAAGCCGAGGCATCCCATATTCTCACCCTGCATTTCAGATATTCTGACAGCTGTATGAGATATTCTGCTTCAAAAGCCGATCAATGCCCTTCACCTGCACTCAAAAATGCTGTCGCTGGAGGGCTTGCAGCACGGCTGATCGATACATTTCATCCGGGAATGGAGATCACCTCATGTCCCAGGAAGCACTGGCTACATAGAGACCCCCAGGCCCCGCTGCCACCCCACTCACCTGCAGCAGGAGCAGCACAAAGCTGTCAGAGTGGCAACTCCCACACGAGAGACTGTGAAGGGCAGAAAGGCACTACGGATGCCTGTGAGGCCATTAAATTTGCTTCAACTATTTGGGTCACTGTCGCCAAACAGGATTTGTTTCACTCCTTCCCTTGCAACATAAGCCCCACCATCAATACTCCACACGCATTTGACATGCAGCTGCTGTGTCTGGTGAGTGAAAACTTGACAGGATTCATTCATATCGCCCCCTCATAGTTGCCCTTGACAGGAAAGCGGCAGGGCAAAAAACGCAGCCCGCCTCTCCAAGAAAGGCCCCAGATTAGAGTGTGGTTCCTTTATTGCTGCAGTAAGTTGGCCCAGGGAGTAAGGAGGGGGTCACAATTTGGTCATGAGCTGGTTTGCCCTCCATGTGCCGTAGTGAGCTGTCAGCTTTGGCGGAGTCGTACTCCCACAGGTCGATGCTGCCGTCGTCAGAACCCGTCACCACCACAGCTGCATCTGCACAATTCATTCATTTCTGTGCTTGCAGTCAGAGAGACGTTTCTGTATGCAAAACACTGCACATAAGCCATCCTTCAAACACCCCTGTCATCTTTTGTGATTCTCATGAACCCCTGCGGCGTTTTTAAATCCATCGATTGCCTCGTTTCCGTTGACCTTAAAAGTCCCAGCGTGTGTGCTTGGAAGCCCCCTTCCCCTCCCCCTCCCTCCTCAGAATCGGAGACCATAAAGGTAACATTGTACCCGAGCTAGATGTGTCGGTGTTGAGCCAGGCCACTGCCGCTACTCCTGCTCGCAGATCTGCCCTGGCCTCTTCCTCCAACCGTTCGGGCTTGCACACGCTCACATACCCCGTCCAATATCTGCCTGCAGTGCCACCATTTCTCCATCTGCTCGACCCTGCCTTTGCAAGCGGGCAGTGGATTGAGCTAGGGTGCCAAGGATATCAACGGCCAGTGTTTCAAGGGACCAAGGGGATCATCACCGGTGAACAAGGTCCTGCCGCAGGCTAGAAGCTCTCCAGAGGTGGAGTTCTGGGTGAGGGAGAGGCAGTCCACAGGAGTTGGACTGCTTGAAGACATCAAGCAGACCTTGTACCACGTAATATCGATATATGAGATTGCCAAGGATGATGGGAATGGTTGAATGTCTCAATATCTAAGCCATGGAGTTGTTAAAGGGAAATGGCAGGAAATGAGGACATGCCAAATAATGAATTTGTCAGAGGCAGAAGATCGAGAATTTACACAAGGAATGAGCTGCTAGATCGATCACTTTGTTGCTCTCGTCTATTGGTGATTCACAAAGGACTCGAAGTGCTGGTCTTGAAGCGGACATCCTATTAGCGGATCATATCCTCTAAGCGAATAAAGCGATGACAAGGAGCTTCTCATGAGGACCATAAAGCTCGCTCGCTCCTCATTCTCGCCAAACATTTGCAAGAAAGCAGCATTCACAGTCGTGCCAAGCCTGAGCAGTACCTGAACGAAAGATACAAGAAGCGAGGCAATGGTTCGTTCGCCATGCAGCATGCTGTTCGTTTCGGCCCTGATCATGCTCTCTCGTTCGGCTCTCTCCCAAGTGGTGCCCACTACACCCACGACAACGACACCATCCACGCCAGCAGCAACAACAGCCCCAGTGACACCCACAGTAACTCCAAGCCCCACTGTAGTGCCCATACCAGTCGTCACAGCAGCCCCAGTGTCGACAGCTACGCCAGCAGCGACCACAAAAGCGACCCCTGTAGCCACAGTTCCCGTCCTGACCCCAGTTGCGACAGTTGCTGCCTCTCCTCCACCTGTGGTCACAGCCACTCCAGCACCGCCTCCAGGTCATTGCAGCTTTTGTTTGTGGTCATGTCATTTGAATCCTTTTCAGCAGCAGAGATGCAGCTGGGAGCAAATCTTGAATCTTTCTCGTAGGTCTTCTACTGGGGGTCAAGACGTGCTTTAGTTGTGATTCCTCCCTCTCTGATGGTGATTTCTGCTGCAGGATATGGCTCCGACAAGACCATGGTGTTTTCGGTCATCAAGCTTACTGGGGAGGGCCTGGCCACCTTCAACTCTAGCCTGGGCAACTCCTTTGTTCAAGCCATGGGCAGCGTCCTTGGTGATTCTTTTACTCGTACATTTGTTTGCTTAGCGCCTTTATTAATTTCGCAGTTTGCAATGATTTAAAGTTTGATGAATGCCTGCAGCATTGTCTTTGCCTGTAAGAGTCTGAGAGCCTCAGAGTCTCAAATTGTAGAGTTATTCATTCATTTCTCAGCTCTTGCATTTGTGCGCCCAGATTTTCAAAACTTGACAGAAGCTCCTAGATCTCTCGGAATGAATTTGCTTGAGTTGACAGCAACTAACGTCCTCCCCTCTGCAGGCCTGCCCAGCGGTCGCGTCGGCATCAGGACCTGGGGATCCTCGCCGTCCAGGCGCCTCCTGGCAGAAGGTGTGAGCGTCCAGAGCGCTGCGCTGTTCAGCGACGGTGTTGCAGCTGTGGAGGGGCTGAACACCCTTTCGGAAGCCGACGATTCAGGAGCTCTCCAGGTGAGGGCCCATCAATTTGCTTGTGATCGTCGTCTTGTCATCAAGATACCGAATGTGCCTCTTACCAGGGTTGAAATCACGACAAATGGACTGCAGAGACACGCGACAAGTTGCCGATTTCTGTTGCAAGGCAGTATTGTTCCATGCTTCTCTGCACCAACGCCAAAGGAAACTCGGAGCCTCTGAATTTGCAGGCGGCCTGCAAGTCAGCAGGCCTCAGAGTGACGGACGTCTCCCTCGACTCGGCCACCACCGCCCTGCCGTCCAACTTCCAGCCCATTGCCGGTTTGCTCGGAGGCTCGGGCGGTCTGAAGCTGTGGGCCATCATCGTCACCGCAGTCGTGGGTGCCCTGGTGCTCGTGTCCCTGGTGCTGTGCTGCTGCTGGCGCTGCCTGTGCTGCTGTTGCCCCAAAAGGTCAGGGTTCCTTCAACACCCCTCTTTGTCCACCTTCAACTCTGGTCCTGTTACCGGATGTCATTGATTGTATGAAACTTGAACGCTTTTGACAAGAGTGACCTAGTTTTCGAGCTCATGCCTGGCTTCTGCCCCATCAATGACCTGAAGTGCAGAGTGGTGCCTTAGTAAACCCTCACAAGTGTTCACTTGAAGATCTGGGGATTAATTCTAAGCTGCAGAGTTTCTCATGTGCTGCAGTGAGACTGAGGAGGACGACAAGCTGCCCAAGATGATCAAGTTCGGCTCCATGAAGGACAGCACGAAATCGTACTACTTTGCAAATTCACAACGATTCACACCGACCCCTCAGAAGCACAGCCGCCCCCTTGCCACGTCCACGGCTGAGGTTCCAGTGTAGAGATGATTTGCAATGATGTGATTGGGTAGTCATATTGACGTTTGGATGTAAGCATTTGTGCCATATATCCTGCTGGCTTCATTTGTCCTGGAACGATTCTTATCTTCCGCAACGCCCACCACAACAAGGTCTTTGTTGACAAATGAGTGCAGAAAGTGTAGAGGGTAATTTGAGAAATTAAGGTTGAGTTGCTTTTGCCACTAGGGAAGGGGCCCAAAGCACCTTTTGTGTCCTTCACTTCAAGTACAGTTGTTGCGGTATGTGTTCTCCAAATGTGTCATTCAGTCGGTCAAAGTTGATGTATTGTACCTCTGGCCGTGTGTGTGCTTGCAGAATCTGTGGTCTTTGAATGTCTCCATGAAGGTCTGCAGTGCAAGAGGGTAACATCCAAACTCTTCCTTACACACTACAGTGCTCTCCTCCACACCACGCACATCCCAATATCTGACAATCTTTCCAGGGACAATACCGCCTTATCAATGGAGGTCCAAATCTTGAATCTTCGGAAGCAGCAAATAAATCCTACTCCTACCTTCCTTTGATAGGTAGTTCAGTCAGCAAGATACACACTCCAGCAAAGCAATACGCCATAATAAAGGACTTCTACGTAGTGTTTATCTGCAAACCCTTACTTCTACTCAAACGTGCCATGTCTCGTCGTGGTTATCACCCAGGTCACAAATTTTAGCATCCATCTTAGCACATTAGAGCATCTATGAAATGAAAAGGACAGGATGTGCTGTGCAGCACCTGACTGATCTTTTTCTATGAAAGAGAACTCGATGATGTATCTTATCAGTGTCACACATTTCTCGATTGCATTTTAGAATGCACTGGAGATTACAAGTGCGCTTTCGCTTATAAATCTGGACCAATCAACCAATCAAGTCCTACGTTCGCCAAATCTATGGTTGCTTCATGATGTGTTCTCAGCAACCCAGCCATGCAAGATCTGTGGCGTCTGAATGACCCCTTCTGTCAAGGCCCTTGATATTTCCTTAAATCACACCGGCAAGCAGCCTCATCAGCGTCAGACTCTGATGGGGCGATCCTCGTCACGAAGGGACGGGTGGGGGGATGTCGGGATCCGCCGGGGGAGCCTTCGTGTCCGAGAACGCGCTCAGCAGCTTGGCGCTGTCCCCCTTGGCATTGAACGACCCCTTGGACTGCTCAATCTCCGACCCCTCCTGGGCCTCTTGCACCGCTCCCTCGGCGGCGACCAGAGCGGGCGGTTGGACCTTGGGGGGCTGGGGTTCCAGTTCCATGTCCGCTGCAGAGTCGACGGTCCGCTGGTTGGCATCGTCCATGCTGGTCCGTACGGGTGCCTGCAGGCGCATGTGGCTTGCAAGAGGGTGCTGATCAGGGAAATTGAGAAGAGAAACTCAGTTGGATATCTGCAGTAGGAAATATGCTTGTCTTTCCTTGGAAGGCAATGTGGGGCACAGCTGACGTCAGCAATGATGTTTCAAGGGAGAGGTCAGTCGAGACGCAAAACTGTCACAGATGGCAGCCTTTCAATCCTCGTTCAGCGCATCAACTCTCTCTGGTTTCCTGTAGTCATCTGCCTGGGAAGAGGGAGGTGGCCTGACAGCAGGACAACGAAAGCGGAGGAGGAAGAGCAATCCACCTGGAAGGTGCCACACTTCTTGGGGGGCAGGGAGAGGAGGTCGCGGGCCACCGCGACGGCCGACTGGGAGGCCCCGGCTGCGTTGCTGGCGATCTCCACCTCCTGCTCCAGGTCGCGGTGCAGGCCCGCCAGGCGTTCCAGCATCTCCATCTTCAGCAGCTCACCCTTCCTCTGGGCCATCACTGCAGGGCGGATGTACTTGATTGGTTGTTGCTCAAAGGTGTCGAGGTCTTTGATGATGTGTGACTTGACTCACCCTCCCCTCCCTCTGTTCTGGCAGCACGATTTAAGGGACGTGCTTGATATTCCCAAGACATCATATCCCCTCCTGCCCCCCTTCTGCCCTTGTCCCCATCACCACCGCCATTGTCGGCAGCTATTCTCGAAACATGTAAAGACAGCGCGCATCGCCATCAGGGCTTCCCCCATCCTTGGCAACAGTTGTGTCGTAGCACTGAGGGCCTCAACA
>QAXI01000441.1:1275042-1314035 GCA_004335615.1 Chloroidium sp. JM | reverse complement strand
CAAGACCATCGGACCCCTCTTTGAGCAGCGTGTGTACCAGGTACTTAACCCCCCCCCCCTTCCTCCACCTCCTCCTCTTTTCCCATCAATCTATGATCCGCGCTGGCACTAAACGCGAGGAAGAAAACAGAGCCCTCTTCTTCTCCCGTGACGCTGCAGTCTGCCTCCTATGCACTATCCCAAGTGTAAAAAGAAAGTACAAACATGCCTGCACGGATGTCGGCCTCGACCTCCGGGCGCTTGGACACCAGGTCCATCATGTCGCGGAACTTGAGCACCAGCACCTTGACGGGCCCCTTGGCCCCCACGCACGTCTGCCACACCGCGTTGGCCTTGCTCTCGTACACCTCCACCTCCCCGATGAACGAGCCCGGCCCGCGTGCCGCCAACAGCGTCGACTCGCCGTTCGCATAGCTCCTGCAGGAAGCGGCAAGCGGTTTCAGGAGGGATTTTCCTTGGGTCCTGACAGGTGAGGATGGGGACCCGAATGCGAGCTTGATGATGGAGGCAGGGTCATGAATCGGGCATAGAAAGCACGGCAAACACATGCAGCTTTGGTTGGTAAAGGATGGATCGGCTGGTTTGAGAAATGTTAGATATCAAGTCCCTTTGCATGCGAGGATTTGCGATTGGGGGGCTGTGAGCAATGGTTGAAATTTAGGGTTGCGGTTAAAATGCAATATTTGCTGGCAGCCAGTATTCAGGAGCAAGCAGCAAGCCAGTCACGTATGAACCAAGAGAACCTTCCTCGAAACCCAATCTTGACCATCAAAAGAAGCCTGATGGCCTAAAGTACCGCATGGAAGGGGCCTGGGGCATACTTGACGGCGGAGACGAGGCGGGACGCGCGCACGGTGGCACAGAACATGGTCTTGAGCATGCTGCCTTGCCGCTTGAGGCGCTTTCGCTTGTCTTCCACCTCACCCTCCACACCCTGCAAATGATGGCTGACATTCAGGATATTGTAGAACTCGGTACAGAATGCACAGGTATCCTTTCAATCTACATCGGAAGTCCTTCCTTCCCACTGGACCCCCTTTCCATGCCTCAACCAGCTCTTCGAGACAGTGTCAAAATCCCTGGTCACAATTCTGCCTCCTGGTCCACACGAAACATCATCCTTGTCCCCCTTCCCCCCGCCTTCAATTATAACTTCTGTCTGAGAGTGTTATAATGCCAGCAGTCTTCAGTGATGCACTGACAGGAAAATGGGCAGCAAGGAAGGAGAGGCTCACCTCCTCCTCCTCTTCATCTTCTGAGTCTTCGCTCGCCCTGTTCATGGTGTGGTAGATCTGCACTGTACCCTCCTCCACGAAGAAGATGCAGTTGGCAGCGTCTCCCTGCCGCGCCAAGAACGCGCCATCCTGTACAAGGGCAAAGATGGTCATTCCCCCTTCCTGTCCACAGCTTACGACTGCCTTGTTGTCTGTGCATTGCATTGTCCCTGCCTAAAGGAACATCTTTTTCAGTGTTTAGAGCTCATGTTGCTGTAGCTCCTTGTTGAAAGCAGCAGGGGTAGGGTGCATAGGAAAGCTGGTCACATATGAGGAGATGATCCCCTGCCTTTCTCCTCCGATCATGTTCTGACAGACCAATCCAGAATCGACATCCTTCTGGGGCATTTATTGGTGGAGATTGAGGAGGGGGGGGGGGGTTAAGTACCTGGTACACACGCTGCTCAAAGAGGGGTCCGATGGTCTTGAGGACCGACTCCAGGCCGATATCTGCCGGGTCATCTGGCCAGCACTCCATCAGGTAGGCATCCGGATCCTCCTCCTCCTCAGGCTCCAACCCCTGCAAACCATATGGGGGTCAGGATTTGTTCTTGACCTGCACCTGACACCCATGGACCTCTCCATCTCCCCTTGCTTGCTGCTTTCGAGATACCTCGTAATCACCTCCAGAGCAGGAGAATCTCACTTTTCGACATGTTCCCTTCTTCATGCTACAGTTGCTAAAAATTGTCGGTGTCTCTGAAGCAAAACGCCCTCTCATGCAGCTCACTTCAGCATGCAGCCAAGGGAGAGAGTTGCGGGCTTCCCATTCAAGTGCCAAAACTCGAGAGTCGTACCTGGATGTTGGGCAGGGGGTATGCGCCGTTGTGGGTGGTCCACTGGTGGTACATGGCCCCCGTGAGGCTCATGCGGTTTTCGGGGTCTTTGTCCAGCAGCCCGCTCAGCAGGCGCTTGAGGGAGTCGCTCACGAAGACGTCCTCGGGGAACACCAGGGGTGCGTTGCGGATCTCGTCGTACAGCCCCAGGATGGAGTCCGACTTGAAGGGCACGCGGCCTGCGGGGTTTGGATGGGAGATGTTGGGAGTGAGGGCGAGAGTCGATACGCTTGGATCTTTCTCTTCGCAAGATCTGTGAGGTGTCTTGTGCATGTGGCTGGAAGAGGAGGGTGCAGTGTCCAATTGAGCGGGAACACCAATGGAAACCATACGAATTTGGGAAGGGGAAGGGGTGATGGAGAATGACTGAAGAGCACGCGGGGCCTGCAGGGAAGGGACGGGAGATGTGGGATCTTGGGGGTTGCAAGCCAAGCATGCATCGTTCTTTCTGTTTGCGAGATCTACAGGTTGACCTGTGCATGTGGCTGGAAGAGGAAGGTGCGATGGACAAACAAGCGGACGTGGGGGGTGAAGGGGTAAGAGAGTCGGAAGACAAACAATAATTGTTGAGTACTGGAAGGGAACGGGGATTGTCACAGGTGGAGAATGGCTCAAGACTGTTCATTCCATGATGGCAAAACTTCAGCCATGACAGGGTCCCTTCCTCGATTGGTACTGGAAGGTTAAGTGCTGCCGCTGCAAGTGGCCATGATTTGAAATGTAGTCAAAGCGTTCGATCCTTCTCAGTTTGAAAGCTGAATAACTTAAGAAAAAGGACACCGATGGAAAATCGATCCACAGCCGCAGAAATCAGAGGGGTAGGCAGGCAAGGACTCGGGAAAAACGCACCATAGATGAACATGTAGAGGCAGGCTCCCAGCGCCCACACGTCGGCCAGCCTGGCGTGGTAGGGGTCCCCTGTGCACATCTCCGGGGCCATGAAGGCGGGCGTGCCGGCCGAGCGGTTGACCAGGTCGCCCACGCGCGTCAGCTGGCTGCTGCCGAAGTCGGCGATCTTGATGTGGCCGTTGGCTCCCAGCAGCAGGTTGTCGGGCTTCAGGTCGCCGTGCGCGATCTTGTGGGAGTGCAAGTAGTCCAGGCCCTGCAGGATGTGGGGGGGAAAGGGTCAGATCTGCGATTCCAGCAGGATCAGGGGGAAGAGGCGAGCTTGCATGATGGTTGGATGGAGGGGGCTTGCTTAAGGCGACTCCCTGGGGAGTGCCCCTGGAACAATGAATGGCAATTTGATCCATGGTGCAGTCCTGATGGACAAAAAAAGAGACTGTCTTCTGTTGGATGAGTAAGATACATGACCAGCGAGAGGTGGCCCAGCAAATAATACTGCTTGACATGTTCACACAAATTCTATCGGACCCAACAGGACAGAACATCGGGAAGGTGGGAAAAAGATGAAGGTGCACCTGCAGCACGTCTCTGAAGTACTTGCGGGCAGCCAATTCCGTGAGGCGCTTCTTGGGGGAGATCTTGGTGCCAGCAAAAAGGGAGCCGCCGTCCACGTATTCCAGCACCATCAGCATCTTGCTGTTGGCCGGGTCGTCTGCAAGAACACCACTCAGTGAGCACCTCTTTTCACAGATAGTGTGATCATCTGATGGGGGCTGTAAACGTGCTGAAGCTTGTCTCTACTTCTGCATGGCTTGCGCTATGAATAGGAGGAAACATTCTTTGAATCTGCCTAGTTCTTTGTGCAAAGGGACTTTGAGAGAAATGCGAAGGAACAGACACCACTTCCATCCTCCTTTCCTTGAGGTCATGATGGCAGGACCGATCCGCACAGGTCGGCGTTTTATGCAAGTGAGTCCCGCCGAAATCGTGCAAGTCGGAGAAACAAGAGGGCCATGAAGAAAATGCTATGAAGAAAAGGCTATGAAGAAAAGGGGCTCACCAATGACCTCCTTGAGCTGCACGATGTTGGGGTGGGACAGCTCCTTCATGACGTTGATCTCCTGCAGCACGTCCGCCTCCGCCACCAGGGGCTGGGCCCCCGGGCCCCCCCGCCGCTTCTTGCGGGACTTGGGGATGAGCTTGAGCGCGTACAGCTCGTGGTCGTGCGTGTTGAGGCCAAGCTTGACCTTGCCGAAGCTGCCCTTGCCCAGGGTGCGCACCAGGGCGTACTCGTTCACGAACACGATGCCCTGCAGGGAAAGTGGGTGCAAATTCAGTCTGCAATCAGTGTATGAAATCCATATTTGGAGGGGGCTGAAGGTTGAAGGTGCCTAAAACCACAAACAAGTCGCTCTGTGGGGCATATGACTATAGGCTGAGGTCTATACAGGAAAGAATGCAGCATTGGGGGTTCCTGTTGATCAACAAGATGGCGAATGAGCGCTGTCAGGCTGAAAGTGAAGGGCATGGAGATGCAAATTTGCTTTCAAAGCCAAATGCTCCCCTTGTTGTAGCATGAGGAGGGGCATGCCAAAGTCAGAAGCAACTTCAACCTTAGAGGCTTCTGAGTTTCAGCAGCTCTAATCCCCAGTGAACAAAGTCAAGAGGGGGAAGGAGGTTACCTTGAACCTCTCAACCCTCAGCTTGGCCGTGTCCCGCACGGTGGGCGGTGGGTGCATGTGCGGGGCGGTGGCGCTGCGCCTATACGGCGTCTCTTGAACCTGCGTCGGGACGGCGGGGACAGTGGCAGCGGAGGGTGCCTGTGCTTGAGACGATTGCTGACTGCTGCCTTCTTGCCATGTCCCAGACGTGTCGGAATCATCAGCATGCCTGAGGGAAGCACAAGGATTGTCAGCAGGGAGAATATCGCAATGTTGCACCAAAGAATGCTTGCATCCCATTTCAAAGGAGCCCCACCACATTCATTCCTTTGTACCATTTGCCTGCAAACACTTCTGGTCTTACTGGTCCTGGGCATTGAATTATGTTTAGACACCGCCTAAACAGAGCTACAACACACAACTGGACATTGCCAGCAAGCTTGACAACTGCAAGAAGGGAGTTCAGCAACATATTGGAACTCCTGGGCTCAAATGTATGTTTAAAGATTACACATCCAAACTTGCAGCTCACGTGCACACGACCAGGAAGGAAGATTTGGGAACTTACTCTCCGGACTCCAGGTCTTGCAGGCCCTGCAGGTCGAAGGTGCGCGCCAGCAGGTCGTCCTGCGTGCCGCTGCGGGAAGTGCCCTCCTCGCTGAGGTCCACCGAGAGGGGGCCCCGTGGGGAGTGCTGGCTCGAGCTGTGGCGCTCCTCGCCGGCGGGGGAGGCGGCGGTCGGCTCCAGGCGCTTCTGGGTGGTGGGCGGGGAGCCGCCGCTGTACTGGCGCGCGGCTCGGGGGAGCTGCGTGTCCTCCATCTGGATGCCCGGGAACATGTCCCACCTGCAGGAACGTTTCCTTGGTATGGTGTATCTGTGAGCAAAGTCATCTGTGAGAGGCAGGAGATCTTATCGATTTGCCAGTCAGAAGGTCTCCCCCCTGTGTGTCAGAGACTCTTCAACACAGCTATACAATGGCACTCTTCATGATCACAGAGCTTTGGGAAAGCGTGACACAGCCGCATTGTGCCCACATGTATCTGCAGCTACACACCAGATGGGCCAGTGCTTTGGAGTCCAGCCAGCTTCCCCTCCCATGTCATCAAGCTTGCTATTTGGTGAATGAGCTGACAGATCATTTGCCAACAGGGCAAGACAGGCAGAGGGGAGGGGAGGAATGCCAAACATACCTACACATCTTCTTGCAGTTCTTCTTCTTCCTGTTGCACCGGAAGTACGCGAATGGCCCGTTGCAGTGCTTGGCAGGCTTGACTTCCTTCAGCTTGGGGTAATTGCTGACTTCCCCGCCCCCCGATGCCCTGGGTTGGCTGCTGCCGCTGCTCTGGGTGGAGCTGAGCTTCTTCTCAGACCGCGGGCCGTGGCTGCTGGCGCTGAAGAGCTGGTCGATGTCTGCCCCAAAGCTCTTGGTCTTGTCCTGCAGGGGGGGACCCGGCTCCTCCCCGATGTCTTGCAAAGCCTCGCCTGCATCACGAGCAGTTCTTATCAGTCATACATCCTTTGTGTCAGCTCTATCAGTGGAACAGGAATGGAAGGCTGTGGACAATCCGACTTCAACTACCTCAACCTCTCCTTTCATGATATTGATTTCAAGCCGATTTAAGCCACTATCCTCGATCCCTTTGCCATATTTGTCAATGAAAGTGCAAAAACCAAAAACCCGAAAAGGCAATTATCTCATCTCTTTGACATCACCCACAAAATCGTCCAATAGAGCTGACGAATCTGAGCTTCAAAGGCACATAGCAGGGCAAAAGGAGGAGGGAAAAAGGACGTGCCTGCCAGAGACCTGACGCTGCCCCTTGTGCCGTTCAGCCCGCCGTGCTCTGAGATGGAGGACACGGTTGCGTTCTCGCCGAAGCTGCCGCTGGGCTGCAGGCTCCGCCGGGAGTCGAACACCCCTGAGAGCTGGCCCAGGCTGCTGTTGCGGCTCTGGGAGGTGGCCAGGCTGCCGCTGGGGGTGGAGAGGCTCTCGCCACCGGCCGAGTCCACGCTGGGGAAGCCGACGCTCCCCACCAGCGAGCGGCGGGAGTCGAACTGGCCAGAGGCGGACTCCGGAAGGGGTGGCCACCCGCTCCTCGTGTTGGGGGTGGCCGGTACGCTGGCGGAGTCCTGCTGATGGTTTTGCAAGATCGCCAGCCTGTGGCACAAGGAATCGTTGATGTCAAATCAATGATTTGGCAAAGGAGGAGAATGTTCTGGATCAGCAAGTGCGGTTTCCGAGTCTGCAGCTCTCCAGGCACAATTGAGCGCAGCATCTCATTTGGCAGGTGGGAGGAAGGGGTTGGGTAGCAAATGGATGTAAGGGGGAAGAGTGGCTCACTTGTGGAACGGGAACTTGGCTTCGATGGCGGTCATCTTTCCGGGAATCGTGTAATTGTCGCTCCCTTCGCCCGCCGACACGGGGATGGTGCGATCAAAGTGGTTGATCTTGGGATGCGTGACCTGGTAGTCTGTGCTAGACTCCCCAGCGTTCTGCAGGTCCAGCGAGTTGTCCGCTCGCGTCTCTGGAGGGACAGCTGTAACAGGAAAGGTGTCAGTCGCATCCATGCTGGATTTAGACTCCATCAATCAGGCTGCTGGTTCGCTTGGGAGGTCTCTGCCATGGGCAGCATTCTTGCAGCAAAGACCCTTACTGATTGCAAGGAAGAAGTCTATGCCCATCACAGCGCATGCCTGACACTGATGAAATAAAAATTGGGCCGCCTTAATGGTCACAGAAGGTCGCAGGAGAGGACTCCTCACCATTGTGGAGAGATCTGCTGCTGTCAGAAGTGCTGGTTGAGCGACTGTCCCCTGAGCTGTTGGAGGTCACCTCTCCATTCCTGGACATTAAATAGCTTTCAGCTTGACCTGCCGTGAGAATCATATCCTTAGACTGGAGAAGGCGCCACCATCATCTCTATGAATTTCTTGTCGCCTGGACCCCTAAGAGGAAGATGAGGATGTGCTCAACCGTGGGAGGTTAAATTTACTGTGCCTGTACACGGCGACCTGCTAGAGGGGATTGCAGAGCGTCTTAAGCAGTTGTCTTGATAAAGATTGCAACTTCCTACTTACTCGGCGCCACCATCCTAGCATCGAAGACCTGAAGCCGCTACGGAAGTTCACTGGAATTTCGAGCCCTCAAGGAGACATGAGGCCTTCTGTTTAGCATACCGCAACCCATTAGAAATCTATGCTCTCCTGCTGCTAGAGGAGACTGAGCTCGACCAAGGATATCTTGCCATCAGCTATTGTACCAGGAAATGTCCGAAACTCTGCTTGATAGTCGCTGCCGATATTCAATGCGCAACATGTAGGTGAAATACAGATGATCATGCTCAAGAGGGGAAGAGGACTCACTGTCTCAATTGCTTCTTCGAGGAGAGTTTCTTCCTGCCCTTGCTTCCTTTTACTCCCTTTGACTGAGAGGCACCTATTTTGACGAATTTACCGCCTCAGCGTCGACACTGGCTACTCTAATGCCGGCTTCCACAAAATCTGCCAACCCCAATCTTCTGCGCTGCTTCGCTCTTCGTGCGCCCGACCTCTCTTACAATCGCTCTGAATATTCCTTGCTCGCTCTTCAAATGCTGTCCGAAATCAAGTTGTGTAGCGATTGCGTAATGGCCTGAGCATGGGAGAACGAGGTTTCGGCACAGACCTTCACATCATGACTAAAGATAAAGAAAGGCATTTCACCTGCGCCTGCTGCTGCACTGAACAGACTTTATAGTGTACAAGGGAACAGACAGTGATTCACGCTTTTCTGCTATAAAGTTGTTGCCGGACATGCACAGCCTATTGCTGCATGCCCTAGCACTCAATATCAGCCATCCATTGAATCCGATTAACACCAACGAGGTCTTCAGTAGTCTGTGAAATTCCTGTCTAATACCAGCAGCTGGCTTTGTTACTTCTTGCCTCCAAACCAGGAGTTCTTGGGCTTCGACGCAGGCGCCACTTCCCTGAGGGCCTCCACCAGCCTCTTCTCCTCTCCACTGACCTTGGTCGGGATGGTCACTTGCACGTGCACCTGCAAACGTCAGCGATTGAATTCCCTGCTTTTGGAAATACCCTTCCTTCCCACCCCCCACCAGGGGGCAACGTTGCATCACCCGACCTGGGGGTGAAGCTTCACAGTCACAAAAATCCGGCATTCAACCACTACCTCCCTCATCCCCTTAGTGCAAAGGTTGCTCACACCACCTTTGCAGTCTTGCACGGCAGCCAGACAGCTTTGCTCAATGCTGCACAGTTCACAGCATCCCACCCACCTCAGCAACTCGCTCCATGCATGGCAAAAATCACTCAAAAGCCCCTCCATTCAAGCATGCAAATGAGAATCCCACCTGCTGGTCTCCCCTGGTGTTGGAACCGAGCTTGGGCACGCCCCTCTTGGCCATCAGTAGCGTTGTCCCGGGCTGAATTCCAGCCGGGATCTTCAGGTCCACCGTGCCGTCCACCGTAGGAACCTGCAAACAGTCCCACCTTGTCAGGTCCTGCCTTGCATGTATGTATCAAGGACTCTTCCTTTTTGTGCAACGTGATGTCTGGTTGCTCACGCACACTTGCCTCCATGCTTGCAAACAGTCTTGGGAGCAGAGGTGTGCAAAGCACTGAGTGCAACAGAAAGTCATGGCTCAACCATTGCAGTGTGTGTGAGACATTTCATAGACGCTGGCCTCCACTATTTGCACTTGCGATGAAGCTCTGCAAAGAAAATTGGTGACACAGACCTCCAACAAATCCAACATGCCCAGGGAGCTATCCAGTCCTGGATGGGAGAAGGGGGAAAGCGAGGACCTGTCCGCAGCATTTGCAGGGTGAAAGTCAGGGAAAGTCCCACCTGGACGTTGGTTCCCAGGATGGCGTCCACGTAGGAGATGTCCACGTCCACATGGATGGTGGTGCCCTCCCTCCGCAGCTTTGGATGGCTGCGCACCTGGATGAACACGAACAGGTCCCCAGGCGGCCCGCCCTTGCGTCCTGCATTGCCCTCGTTCCGCACCCGTAGTCTGCTGCCATTGTCAACCCCTGCAGGGCGGTTCGTCTGCTTGAGATAGTTCAGGCAGCAAAAAGCAGGAGCCGATTCCCTCGCCGCTCAGAACCAAGAGACAAATATCTTATCACTCGTAAGTCAGTGCCAAAGGGCTTTGCACTGCACACTTTTGCGCGAGCGAACTTGCAATGAAAGGGGGGAGAGGTTGACGAGAAGCATCGATCTGAAGCGAATAGAATGCCCCAAGATATGCCTCCTGTCTGTCATGAAGTCAATGCTTGGAATTAAGAAGGGAGAATATTCTAGGGCATTTCAGAGAAGAGAAAACGCACCAGCTGGGATGGTGACCTCCAACCGCTTCGATTTCCGGACCCTCCCATCTCCGCCGCAGGTGCCACACGGCGTGAATCGCTCTCCCGTTCCGTCGCATTCTGGGCACTGAATGACCTGCAGGCCCAAGTTCCAGTGTCAGGCCTGCAAAAGTTTGCAGATAACAATGGACAAGGGAATCATGGACAGCCGTGTGCTTCGTCAGAAAAGAAGGCTAGTAGTAGGAGAATGATGGGCACAGGTGCCTGAATCGTGCACACCACATGGTGGAGAGGGGTTCTTTGATCAACAAGGCGACTGCCAACTGACAGGGGAAACATGCAGCAGGCCGGAGATGTCAGAAAATGGAGGGTCGAAGCCTGACCTGCTGGAAGTTTCCGAGGGGTGTGCGCACAGGCTGCACCATCTGTCCGCTGCCGCCGCAGGTGGAGCACACCGACTTGCTGGTGCCTGCCTTCACACCCTCCCCGCTGCAGGTGCCACACTCCTCCAGGCGGCTCACGTCCACCTCTTTCCTACGCAGGGCGAGCCGGCATTTGAGCGTTCTGCTGTGGCGACCGACAAGACATCACCCATCTTTTGTGCCTGTCAGCTCCCTGCTATCTCAACACCTATCCGATGATCTCAGACCCGCTCTTTGGACCCTTCCCTCGCACCACAAACCATCAGCTTTGGCTGGTCTCTGCAGAAATCCAAGCCATGACAGGGAGGGCAGCCGTTGCAGGATTCGTAGGCCTGTTGGGTTTGGATTCTAGTCAATGCGGCGATTCTGGACCACTTCAGGACAGATGTATGAGAGTATGGCACTCCAAGGGGCACGCGGCTTGCCTGCAGCCGAACACAGCTTGGTTGAAATCGATGACCATGTCATGCCGCTCGTCGTTCCCCTGCTGCGGCTGATTCCGGGGGTTGCGCCCGGACGAACCCCCAAACCCTCCGCCACCACCGCCAAAGAAGGACTCGAAGATGTCAAAGGGGTTTGCGTACTGCGCCCCGCCGCCCATGCCCCCCATGCCTCCCTTCAGTCCCTCCTCACCATATCTGTGCCACACTCGCAATTTTGCAGCCGCAATTTCAATAACGTTGATTTTCACTTCAAGAACCCCTCCCGAATATTCATTCTTTGGCCCCTCAGGAGTGTTGTCCCACTATTATAATCACCCATACTCTTCGACATAAATAGCCATTTGAGCCTTGTCCTCTGGCAATCTGCTAGCGCGATTTCGGGTGCACAAACGCAAGAGATAGGGTGCGTCTCACAATTGACTCGTGAATTGGATGCCAACAACTGATGAAATGATTTGCATGCACAGCCACAACCCTCCTCTCGTTCATCTTCTCCCTTGCTTTCAGATCTCCCCATCAAGATCTTCCTTTGAATTCAATACGTGTGTACAGCCTTCAACAGAGAGCCAAAAGGCGCACCTGTCATAGATCTGCTTTTTGTTGTCGTCTGTCAACACCTCATAGGCATTACTGATCTCCTTGAACCTCTCCTCCGCTCCCTTTTCCTTGTTCACATCGGGATGCCATTTTCTTGCCAGTTGTCTGCAGGGAACACCGTGACCTCAGCGACCCTCTTTCACAGTGAGGATTCCTGTGCCTGCATGGTGTTTACCAAATATCGCTCCAGCCAAGCGTTGCCAATCCAAACCACTTGATTTACAATTCAACTCTCATCAGTGCATTCCCAGCAGGAACTTTCAGCTGAACTCCTGCTGACAACAGTTATGTTCCCTAGCCAGATTCTCAAGAGCGATGATCCTTTCAAGACCATAATTGTACTGAGAGCCATCTTGCTCCTGGTACGGTTGTGAATCCTCCCCAAGCATTTTCTTGCATTCGCTTGGCGTTAGGAGTTGTCAACTCCAAGCTCACAGTTCCCCTTTTTTATGCTTCCCAGTCAAAGGTACAGAAGAGGATGTAGGAGTTTATATGGGCACCTGTATGCTGATTTGAGGGCTTTCTTGTCTGCGTCCTTCCCCACCCCCAGCACCTGGTAGTAGTCCTTCCCAGCATGCACCACATGAGAGGGTTTCCTGGCACTCCTGCCCCTTGCCTGTGATTGCCCCAGGTGCTGCCGAACAAAGGGCTGGGAAGTCCCCAAACTGCATCTGCTGCATGTTTGCCCCGCCAGAGCCTGCATGAGATGCAAACTCTTGCGCATGATTTCAGGAGGGGCACAATGTTTTGGATGGAAAAAGGCTTGAGGCCTGCGTTAGACCCTATCATTGAGCAGCAACAAAGCTTTCCAAGTACTTCCCCATATAACATCATGGCTGCTCTTATCCACCCTTCTGTTAGCGCTCCCAGGATTGCACGCTGTTCATTGCGGCGAAGCCCATGATCATGCGGAGCTTGGATTGCAAAGGTGGCTGGGGGGCCCCCTTATGATCCACCACTGTGCCCAATTTCAAATCTCGGAGGATGCATGGCATACTGTTTCATTGCAGAAGACTTGCCTTGGCCACGAATCGATGGCCGGCCCTCCGCTGCTGCTGGAGAGATAAGCAACCCTGTGCGCTGCCCCTGCTGCTCAATACTCTATCCATGCTGCTCCCAAGTCACCACTCCTCCCTGAGGCTTTGTGTGTGCGCTCCAATATTCCAGAGAGAGATTGCTGTGCTTTGCCTGCTCTGTTCCTGCAGGCTGTGTGAGTCAGTAACCTGGTACTGTCACTGGGCGGCTTTGGCGCAGAGATTCTCAGCATCACATCGGTATTGGTTGGAGATAGTATTTTTATGCTTTCAGAACGTCATTTGAATTTGCTCGAGGTACTCGTGGCGCATGGGGCTGGTGTGGAAATCAAGAATGACCATAGCAGATCGCAAGAAGACATGATCTGTGCTAATCTAACATGTCACAAGTCACTGTAGAGCTAAGGCACTGCAAAATTTGCAGGCAAGCGTTCGATACCTGTTCAAGCTGCTGCCGTGAAAAGCGACGAAAAAGATAATGTACACTTCTTACTCCTGTGAAATAATTTTCAGCGCAAAGTATGTCGTTCTTGTCAATCGCTTCGCTGCCTACAGCCCAACAGAGGTTCACCAAGAAGCGCCGTTCACCAGCAGGGGCTTAAAATGTGGCATGGGTTGGAGGTCTAGAATTTTCCCATTGACAGATGGAACTGCTTTGCTGAATGCTTCATTCAAACTCTCAACATCGTTTCTTGCCAGTTTCACACCAGCTATTTGGCTCTCTATTAGCACAGCTGCTGAAGTTGAGCAGGCAGCATTGATATTCTGATGAGTGACAATGTATGTTATACACTCGCTGTTATACAACCCAAGTAACTCAGCCAGACAACTGGGACTCACGCTCCCGAGATCCCTGCTCTGCTGCTGTCTAGCCTGTCTGTTTTAGAAAGGTTTGCAGTAGCATCAGGCTTTCTTGCCATTTCCAGCCAATGAGCCTCACATTACAGCTCTCAATCAAAAATAAAGCAAAATACACTGGCAAAGCTGCCAGCCGCCCCCTTTATTCTGGGATGCAGACCCCATCTCTAGTCCCCCTACGCATTTGCTTCCTCGCACTGGTCTATCCACTCGCTGTAGACATCGATCTCCTCACTGAGCTTGTCGATGCTGGTGCTGTAGGAGACGTGGCACACATTGCAGTTCACTGTGCCCTGCAAGGCACAGCCAATTCAAATTTTGACATGGAGACATGGCGTTTCTTCCTGTCCACTGCGTTCATGCAGGAGATGACACAGCTCAGCTTATCAAGGCGATTGGCTGATCGACCTCACAAGCGACAAGGCCCCTTCTGCCTCAAGGTCAGCATAACGACCGGCAAACACCTTGCATTCCAAATGTCTGACACAAAGGATCACCTGCACTGATGGGTTGCACATGCCCTGTTCCTTATCTCCCCATCCCATCGTGCCATTCATGTCATGTTGCCCTTTTGCATCCAAGTGGCGTACTTTGCCAGATCTTCAGAGGGTCTCTGGTCCTGTGCTCTTCAAAGCTCCATGAAGATATGCTCGGTCGTGAGAAGCCTCTATCCTATCCACCCGGCCTAGGCAATCCATTCTGAGATATATGCCTCACCTGGGCCGTCTCCCAGTCCATGTTAGCGGTCACGCTCTTTGCCGAGTTGCAGAAGGGGCAGTTGAAGGCTTTGTCGAGCTTGGGCTTGACCTTTTTGGGGGGCGGTTTCGAGGATTTTCTCTTACCCATGTGGCAGCCTGCAGGGCAAGTGACTGCTGATGGCAAGGGGCTAAGACAGGAGTATTTCTTCTGCTGCTCATGAGGAGAAGCCTAAGCATATCTATAAAGTCGCTATGGTGACAAGCGAGGGCGGATGAAGGCCTATCCAGATCATTTCCAGCAAGAGGTGTCCTGATGAATTGCCCCCCGGCTTCTGATGGTCTCCAAGGGTGCTGACACTTGCCAGATGTTGAATGTACTCGATACGAGCATGAGATGTACCTTTACCAGGGTGTTGGTGAGGAGATGGGGGCCTGCTCGGGTGCTTTGCACTGCTCTGGTGCCAGCACGAGGACAAATCTGCTCAGCAGTGGAGCACTGGATCACCTACTTATTCGCGCACAGATACCTGATGCAAAATCACTCATCGCCATGCCTCTCAGCAATTCAGGGATTGGCAAGTCAGTCTCTCACTCGCAAATGAGGGCCAGCATCACCAGAAGTGTCTCATGGGAAGACTGTATCACCTGGCGTGCGATCTTCTGATCAATTTGACTACGTCAGGCGGCGTCAAGACAAAGACGTTGATGTATTAAGTATACCTTCGCTGGCACAGTACAGGGTCTAAGCTGGCGTAACCGTTCGTCCTTGAAGTTTGGAAACCAGTTGTCAAATGAGAGTTGAGCACAAGTTGTATGGACGATTCACCCTCTTGACTTCTCTATTTTAGAAAGAAATTGAAGACTTCCCTTGGAGCAAGCCACTTCTCTTCTAATGGAAAAGGTTGTCAACCTGGTCTCACTTTTGAAAGCTCTTGGGCTCTCAACTTCTGAGTCTCAAGGATCAATACTCTCGGCACTTAACATCGTTCACTGTCGTCTTCCTGGAGACCGTCAGACTTCAAGACGCTATGTACACGGACCGCCACTTCTCAATTCCAAGTTTGCGTTTCAAATTCTGAAGACATTAGCAGGCAGGGGAGAGTCACACTGAAAGCAAGTAGGGGCAGCGTCAGTCTTGGCAATTCAAAATTTGGCCAAATCGGGTGACAAAAGTGCAGTGTCATGATATCTTCGCTCATCCGCTGGATGCACTGGGGGTGTTTCCTGTTGATCCAGTCTGCCCTCTGATGAGGCCCGCAGGGTACTGGCTAGTGTGGACGTTGGCCTGCAGAGGATGAAGTGTTCTCATCTACCACGCATGGCTGTCATGCAAATTTTCCAACATCTCCGTGACGAACAAGGACGGGTACTTGCCAGCTTTGATATCATGTCTCACAACATATTTCATTTGAGCAGGTAATTAATAGTTCAACTACCTTGTCAGTGATGGCTGGGGTCACATGTATGACCAAGGAGGAGAGAACTCACGTAAATGTTTGAGCTGCCCATATCGGTCAGGAGTGTGGTCCATGGCTGTCCAACGTATGGGCCTTTGAAGGCGGTGCTGTTGAACGAGCCTTGAATGATGGAGGTGCCCTCAATCTGGATGGGGGGCGACACCGGTTCAAGCAGGAAGACAACGACTGGTCCGCTTGCCACACTGCTATTACCTGCTCATCAAGAAAACTCCATCGTTCAGTTAGGATGTGGTTTATGAGCTGAATGGGTGCTCAGATAGCCTTGAATTGCGAAGCGCCTTCATCTGTGCATGGCCATCCATGATCACCTTGTCTTTAAGCAAGGCTTGTCTGGCCAGAAAAGGATACAGGTCATTGTACATTGATGATGCGAATTCCGGTATCCAATAAGCAACATAAAGGAGGACAGAGTAGATGCTCACCAAGATGCAAGTGCGCCTGGATCAGAGACTGCACATGCACAGAATTTTCAATGCTGGGGACAGTCAGACTTGCCAGCAATGCCATCTGACGGAGTGCAGCAGCTCTACAGCAAGATCAAATGACTGCTGTAGGCAAGAAAGGCATAATGTGCAGGGGTCCATGAGGCTCACATCGATGCTGGTCATCTTCAGGGTGTAGGTGCATGTATCAATAGTGCAGGAGGCCTCGAAGCTTCCTGCAACCGGAGACAATCTCAGTGTCAGGAGGATTCAGAGAATTTAAATTTCCAGGAATTCCCAACAGTGCCTGCCACTACCACTGCTTTTGCGTCTCACAAGCGCCGCTCAGACACAGACCACAGGATGCTTTGTGTCTCTGCTCTTGAGACAGGACAGAGGCGCACAAGGGGGCAAGGAGGTCTACTTGCCTGTAGTCTGGGTATTGTCATTATCAGATGCGCCTACAAAAATGGGAAAACCTTCAGCGACAGGAGGGGACAATTGTTGCAATGAGAAGCGATAAGTAGGAAAAACGACTCCATGATCGCCGGCCAACTTCGAAATAAGGTTTGCCAAGAAAGAAAAGCAGACAAAGCAATCAGCTTCGAATGTGAGGAGTCCTTCATGTTGAGATTTGTGGTGAGGAGCACGCACCATTCAGATAGGCTGAGAAAGTCTCATCACAGCTGACTAGGCCAGCGCCAATGAGGCTTAGGACAAGGAACAGTGGTCCTGCTGACCTCATCTGCAGGGATGCATGCGTGGGTCAATGGCTTCTTGACCTCATCCACATGAGGCTTGAGTGATGTTGAAACAACTGATGATGTACTATGAATGAGTATCTTGATCAGATATTGTAAATGGCCCCTGTCCCAGAGTTTTTGCAGCGAACTTTTTGTCTGCCAATACTCTTGATCCTGTACCCCCACAAATTTTTGCGTCTATTCCTTATGCACATTCCAAAATTAGGTGTACTCTTGCCGGTCCATGATCAATTTTGCCGTCGCATTCGCACATGGCCCCCCACACTATCGCGTCTGTATGAGCGATTCAATATCGCCTCGACCAATTCAGCAGTTTCCCGTCTGCAAACGTTCCTCCAGGTACAAATTTGGTACATAGCCTCGAAGAAGGAGGACGGTAGGCCGGTACCTGAGGTTTCCCGAGTTTCAAGAGCCGCGAATTCCTGGAGCGTGCTCTGCCGTGATCCCCACTTCCTTCAATGCTCCACAAGTAAAATGACGCCGACTAAGACGATCAGAAAATTGGTCAGCCTGAGATCAAATGCCCGTCGAGGGGAACTTCCCATGGCAGAAAACATCGCATGAATGGGAGATTCAGAATATAAGGAAGAATGTCAGAATTCTTCCTTCTAGAGTGTCAGAATTCTAAAACAACGTCGGAATGAGGGTGCGATTGATCACAATCTGAATCAATGCTCATGGGCAATGCCTGTTCCAATATTCATTGTCTGTCATGCTTGTGAAGAAGCTAAGCCAAGGCGATTGATTAACAAGTAAGAGAATCACAATGGTCTACAAGAAGAAAAATGGGCATGTACCCATTCCAAACATGCACTTGGATACCTGATTCCTTATTGCCTACACGTGCGAAACCTACTGCAACCTATTACTAGAAATGAAATCTCAAAAGAAGCTCATTATATGATATCCTCAAAGCTTGGCATAAATGACAATTCAAGTGAAATTTGATCACTGTAATTCACAGTACTCCTAAATAAGTAAATGATAGTTGAAGCAATTCAATAATAAAGAATGAAAAATAAGTTCTGACCATTGACCTATACATACGCCAGGCCACCCAGTCGAGCATTAATTTGAGCTGGTCTGCCCTCTGACCACTCCAGAAGAATACTGCTGTGAGTACACATTCGCGTATATCTGCAGCACAAACAAGAATTGACCACCTCCCAATATAAGTGAGGTGAATGTCCGTCAACTGAGAAGCTTGCTACCTGACAAGATTTTGATGGGTGCTATCAGCATATTTCCTGGCAAGCGTATTTCTCAATCGCACAATTGGAGGATGCAATCAGGGTAAAACAAAGGAGTAGGTTGCAGAGAGGAAAGGGGGGATCGGCTTACATTGGAGCTGCCCATGTTGGTCAGAAACATCGAGAATGGCTTTCCCGCGCAAGGCCCCACGAGTGCCGTGGAATCGAAGCTGCCAGTGATAGTGACCTTGCCCTTGACCATGATAGGGGGCTGAATGGGATGCAGCAGGTAAAGCACGATTGGTCCGTCCGCCACACTGCTGTTCCCTGGACCAGGCATGCTACATTGTCAATCAGGATGCAGGAGGGAGGGTGCGTCTGCAGTCAGAAATGCAACGTGCTGGAGAGCAATCAATCGCAGACAGGCAACATGATGCCTATGCTCACCAAGATGCAGGTGCGCCTGAACAAGGTCCTGCATTGGGCAGCAGACTCAGGTTTGCATGGCTTTTGGCTGCCGCGTTGACGACAAGGAGGGATGTTGTAGAAATAGCGCTGCATCGCAGATAAGCGTGGAGATGCTCACCTTGAGGCGTTCAACCTTCAGGCTGAAGGTGCATGTGGTGGTGTTGCAGCTGGCCTCGAATTTACCTGTCCACAGAAATCTATGGCTCTAGCTCTGACACATCGGACGTGGTAAATGTTGGAAGGTTGCTCTGCAGAGAGTAAGGACCCAATCATGGTTTCTGACGAGGAGTTTATGAGACAGCTTGCCTGTTGTGTCTGTCTTGATATTGTCATTGTTTCCATCGAGGAAGGCCTTGTAAGTCTGGTCACTGCTGGCCAGGCCTGCACAGGTGAGCCATACGGCCAAAAAAGCCGCTGATCTCATCTGCAGGGTTCTGGAGCGTCATCCTGGGCACTCATCAGGCCTTAAAGGACGGAGAACGCTGTAGCTTCTCCGAAAATTGTGCTGAGCATGCATGTTCGGGCGACCATAAAGAGTCTATGAGTTCTGTAGATAAACTGAAAGGTAAGATCGCGCTTGTTCAATCTTTAAACATTCGCAGTCGCAGCGAAAGTTCAGTGACCTAGACCGCCAAGCCGCATAGGCCCTCTTAGAATATCACGTGCGAATTTTCCCCATTTACTAATTATGGAGCAAGTTCTCTGATGTAATTGAACGGTACTGGAATGTGTTGAGGAGGAGTGACAGAGTCATGCGAATACTTACAATGTCCGGGTCAATAGTAGCAATGCCTCCTGAAAGCAATAATGTCTATGATGGACGGTGAAGCTTATCAAAGGGAACAGTAATTCTGACAGTTCAGTGCAAATTTGATGCGCATGTGCCCACCCATACATATGAGCTGGGTTCCCAGTCTCCTCACTGCCTGTGAAAGCCTAGGCGAGACCCACCTATTTGGAATTTCCACCTCACAAGTAAAATCATTTGCCTGGCACAAATGACAAATGTTACGAGACTTCCTTCAGTCAATCAGAAGACTACATCATACATATATCCTTGCGATATCGCAATGCTGGTAAGCTCAAATCGGCTCAGGGACATGTGCATTTGCACTCATTCCAGCACTACTACTTCGAGGTCTGCCCTCTGATAAGCCCATTTGGGAATTCCTGCGTGTGAACGTTTGCATATATCTGCAGCAGCAACAACAAGGATCAGTCACCTTGCAGCTTTGCGAAATAGCTACATGTCAATCGACTTGGAAACTTGTCCTCTGACAAAATTAATGCACCTGCTCTGCTGAGTAATCGCAACCGACAGTCAGACAATTCGAGGACGTGGTGGAGGTGGAATTAAGAAAGGCTGCTCACATTGGAGCTGCCCATGTTGGTCAAGAGCGTTGAAAATGGCTTTCCGGCATAAGGCCCCACTAGCGCTGTGGAGTTGAAGCTGCCAGCGATGGTGACCTCGCCCTTGATTACAAGGGGGGGTTGAACAGGTTGCAGCAGGAAAACCACGACCGGTCCATCAGACACGCTGCTGTTTCCTGGATCATGCATGCCACATCATCAATCAGGATGCTGTTAGAAGGATGCTCTAGGGGTTGGAAAGGCTTGCTGAAGTGCAATCAAACGCAGAGAGGCAATTAAGATGTATGCTCACCAAGATGCAAGTGCGCCTGAATCAGGTCCTGCATTGGGCAGCAGGCTCTCAGAACTTGCGTGGCTTTCATATATGACGCATTAAGGAGATTCATGAATCCAGCACAGCACGACGAGCAACAAAATTCAGGAACGCTCACCTTGATGCTGTCGACCTTCAAGCTGTAGGTGCATACGGTGGTGTTGCAGCTTGCTTCAAAGGTTCCTGCAAAGAATGAATCATGAGAACTGTGGCTCAGACAGTTTGTGAACGCTGAGACTTGACAGGCTGCTTTGCGGAAATTGATAAGCAACTGATGCCTCCTGTAGAGGATACTAGTACTATGAGGCGGCTTGCCCGTTGTGTCTGTCTTTACGTTGTCGTTCTTCCCGGTGAGGGTGGCCTTGTAAGCCTGATCACAGCTTGCCAGGCCTGCACAGAGGAGGCACACGGCCAGGAATATTGCTGCTACTCTCATCTGCAAGAAGTAAAAGTGTCAGCCTGCAGCTTGGTCAATGGTGGGGCCTTGGGGGCCAGGATTCAATGTTCTTGACGGGCACCAAGCTGCACGGGCCCTATGGACATATCACGTCCCCTCTGACCTTTGGAATTTATCTGCCTAAGTTGTGCTTCTTCTTCACGGAATTCCCAAGTGCGACCGTTTGATCGTTTTTGCCTTCAAGCAGAAGAAGCGCCAGAATTTGTAGGAGTTACCTGTTAATCGAGTATTTCTTTCAGAAACGCTCTCGACGGCTTATCACGTTCTGCGTCGTGCTTCGAGCTTGCAGTTTGCAGATGAACTGACCCCTTCCGTCGTCTCTTCCAAGTGAAGTTCCAGGCAACGGTATGTGGCTTCTTTAAGGACGGGAAGTCGTGCTTGGGGGGGTAAAGTCCAAACCCCTCACACTGTCAATCGATGACAAATTCCAAACATCGTTGCTTCGTTGCTCACTGCTCTGGGACTTTTAAAACTTTTTATACTAAGGCCTCAAGCTATACCCAGCACAAATGCTGTCAGGCAAAGCAATCACTGCTTGACAGGCGTGGCGATCAGCCATTCCTCGATCCCCTCCGTCGGGAACACCCATGATCCTGTGGACAGCTTCTGGGTGCAGATCGTGTACACAGCTGGCCTGAACAGCTCCAGATCCTCTCCCATCGAGAACTTGTACTTCATCTGCGCACAGCACCTCATCAGACCCCTGTTTCTTTTGGGAGTGTGCTCCAGAAAATGACATATAATATGCTCGATGGGTCTATCAACACCGCAGGCCACCCAAAAAATCCTCTGAAGACCAGCGATGGACACCAGCGACGGGCATCATCCTGTCAATATGGCAATTGATAGATAGGATGGGCTTTACAATACAGGTTTACCCATGAGACTCCCAGGCACAGGCACCGTAAAGAGCTGCTCACCTGATGGCGCTGCTTCCACCGCAGGAAGTAGCGGGGGGCCAGCAGCTGGAAGATGTGGTCTCGCATCTCGTCGTTGCTCACCAGCATTGCTTCAGGACCTGTACTCACAAACGCATTGAATTTCTTGGGACGGAGGTAACTGTGTTTTGTGCCATTCAATTTGCATGGTTTCCCAAATCAACGCCAACGCTACCATGCAGGATGCTCCCGAGGGATCTCAAATGCTTTGATTGCTGCCCTTATGCTGTAAATATTTGCTGCTACCCGGAAGAGGCTGAGCTGTTGGATCTGTGTCTCACCAGCTGTAATGGCGGCATATATCCAGTACCAGTCATCGTTGGAGCCGTAAGGGCTGGCATACAGCATGTGCTCCTGCTTGAGGTTGTTCACCAGCTCGACTGCGTCCTTGGACTTTGCGGTGGGGGCTTGCAGCCTCCGCATGTGCAGGACCTGGAAAGCAGGCATGGACTCTCTGAGGGTCATAATCTGGCCAGACTTGAATGCATGAGGCCAAAATTTGATGGAAGGGAGCGCTCATAGGGAGTTGCAAGCTGATCACGGCACCCTGGAAGCACTCCAGGATACCAGCAATAGAATCCGCAGTCCCCTGTTATTTCTTGTGGGTCAGAGGGGCCTCCAATTGAGATCCCTGTCCATAAGATATACACAACAATCACAGGTGTTCATATTTTCAGAGGAAATGTTGTAGAAGCCGGTCAGTAACCAGGTTTCTCTAGTTTGCAGCCCCCTTCGTGACAGAACCTACTCCTTCAGTTCCACTGTGCGATGATTCTGTGCGATGGTTCACACAATCCACACCATACTTTCACCAGCACCATTAACCCCTCCCCACATGGTACCCCTCACAGCAGATACCCTTTTGCCGGGCCATTTGAAAGCTCACCACCAGAGGCTTGCGTTCCGGCATCTCCTCACACAGCGTCTCCACCACGTCCCCTATCTGACTGAACTGGAAGCCGCCCTCCTCAAAATTCTGCCCATATAGAGCCACGTTGGCCCCGTCCACTATGCAGCCAAACGGCCCATGCGTGTCCAGCCACTCCTGCAGCGGTGAGAGCCATGAATTGCTTTAGTGGCACTTGCTAAGAACAAGCCTGGCCAGGGGGCAATAAAGTGGAGGGAGACTCAAACTTCTGCCATCCGCGGGACGCCATATGTACAAGCAGGAAGAGAAGGCCTTGGGAACAGATGAGGGCAGCTACCCTGCCCCCAAGGGTCAAGAAGGCCCTGATTTCATCTGCAGGGTGTGTGAGGCAGCATGTGGTTGCATCTAGGGGCATCGCTTCACGGATCAGAATACATCAGCAGCGCAACCCAGAGGATCGAGGCATAAAAAGGGAAGGCGGGTGTGGGGGAAGGGGTGGGGCAGACCATGAAGGCCTTGAACTCGTTGGGTGTCTTCTCGTTTGTCTGGGCAAGCTTGGCCACCCCCTGTGAGAAGGTGGTCCACTCGTCCCCTTCCAAATCCAAAGCCTGCGGCCTTACAAACCTTACATCGTGTAGATTGAACACAACTGCAACTCTCACAGCGCGGCAGGCATATGTCTTAACGCTCCGCAAGATGCCTGAACATGACCATCAATTGTACTCTCTGCCCGCATGAGGCACATTGTTGCCAGCAGGGTTACACAATTACCTGCAGCTGCCCACCGCAAGTGCTAGTGACCCCATTCTCGTCAACTGTGCACCTCCCCACCCTCCAGCTGCTGCCTTCTTCCAGCCATGCATTGGCTGCAGGGGATCTGCACCATGCATTTTAATCTCGTAAGCAAGAGGAGCCCTCTTTTGCCTACTGCCCAAATCCCTCCTCACTTCCACTTTAAAGCCTCTGTCCGCCAGCCAAATCTTCCCCCCACCCCTCCAGGCTCTCTCTTTGCAATTCATGGCCATAAGAAGACATCAATTTGGTATACACTGCACATAAAGGCTACCTGAAGAATTGTTCGGCGGCTGTCACCGTTTCCCTGGAAAGCGCGGTCAGCTCTTGGCACATACGATGCAGTAAGGGCTCCGCCTGCTCCTGTGTGGCTCCCCCTTTGGAACCCAAGAGTAGGACTGCGTACTCTGTCTCAGTCAGCTCCAGATCAGCATCCCGCATCTCTTCCAATACCTGCAGCTCAAAAAAGATGACCTTAGAAACCTCTTGTAATGAATTTTGCCCTCATTCTGGTGGATACAAGACAGCATGCCTGTCAATTAATGACAAGCAATATGTTGGAAGTAGGGCTGTTCCTTGAAAAGTCGCAATTTGGCTATGGCCTTCTTGCAAGACAACACAGGTGAAAGAAGAGCGGAAAGCTGCAGTGGGCTACCTTGAACAGCTTCTGTGTGTTTTGCTCAAGTGCAAACGTCAGCAGGGAGGGCAGGAAGGTCCTCAGACGGGCAGGCACCTTGGCTGCCCGCCCCTCCAGAGCAGCTTGGAATGCGCCGTCCCCGTCACCACCTTCGCGAAAAAACCAATGAGATATTTGAATGGAGGGGGGGGGGGGGGGATGACCATAAGGCAGGTTGCAAATGTACCAACTTTGTCCCAGACAATGGCTCATACAAGTAATTGCCAACAACCCAGAGCGTGATGGCCGTACACAGGAATGGTTCTACACATGCACCACAGTGGAAGGCTTTCTGGTTGTAAAAGGTCACTGGCTGACAGCGTTGCAGAAGTGGCGTAGAGTTGAATTGGAGGGAAGTTGTATCACAGCACAGCACAACTTGGCACATTTGGTACGTATCAGTATGTGACCAACCCCCTTCAACAGGGGAGGCAGCAGTCAGCGTCTTCGTGATTGCGAGTGAGAATGTTCAGACATCTAGCCCGTTTCACGCATCGGGATTGGGGAGGGGAAGAAAGACCTGCAGCAGCAATCCTGGCCAGACAGGTGTAGCACATCTCATTGAACGCCGCTGGGGCTCCGGACTTGAGGTGTGCCAGGATGTCCCTCCCCCTCTGCATGAGCTCCTTGGGATCCAGCTGCAGACAAGATCTGCAAATGTTGGGTGAAGAAAGAGGGACCAGAGACGAGCAGGGAATGGATTGTGACTGGTAAAACGCCTGGAGGATGACAGGGGATAAAGGGCATGCATGATACAATAATCTGGACCTGTCATGGCTCTCGCCCTTGCCTTGTCAGCTGCCTGGACTGCATTGATTATATTACTCCTGAGCAGTGCTTTCATTTGGCTTCTCAACAGTAAGTCAGGCTATCAACATACAGGTGTTACCCTCTCCTTGAATATCTCACAGGCCTTACAATACTTGCCAATTGCTGCAATCCATTAAAGTAAAATATAAATCCTTTCTTTAAAAACCCCAGAATCAGCACACCAACACTTTTCAGCTGAAGCACGCTGGAATCCTTTACTATTTGCGGGCTTCACCTTCTTCTTGGGAGCTTCAGGCTGGGGCTCGGGAGCACCAGAAGCTGGTGGGGGTGCCTTGCTTGGAGGGTTTGCTGGCCCCTGCGGTTTGGTGTCGAGGTGACCCCAGGGGATGGGCAGATGGCTAAAGGGCTCCTGCCAACTGTCCCCTCCAGCAGCTAGGTACAGCAGGGTGTGGTAGAGGTCCGGCCGCATGGGGATGCCTGCATCGTCAGGGGCAAATAACATGAACAGCCAATGAGTATGTGCGGAGGGTGTTTAGATGCATTGATTTTGGAGGATGATCAGGGTAAGAGTCACCTGAGCGAGACCGTTCTATGGTAAATCTGATTAACCAATCTTTTGCATTTTGGCCTTTAGCCCGCTCTCCAATGAGATTTAAAAATAACACCATATGGAATGCAAAAGGATCCCACCTTCGCGCACTGCACGGTCATAAGCAGCAATAGCCAGAGAGGGGTCCTGCGTCTTTGCAGCTTCAATAATTTCGCCATGCACCTCTGACTCCGGGCCTGTGGTGCGCTTGCGCTTCTTTGACTTCTTCTCTGAAGGCTGGCTATTACCTGCACAGACCGGGCGAGTTCTGACCCTTCTAAAGCCCCTCGTCCTTCCACTGGAGACAAATCCATCACTGTAGTCAGCTAGATGCAAAAGCCATTTGGATCACGACTCTCCATTATAATACAGTGTCCCTATTGCATGTAATTCCTGCATAATATTATGCACCTGCTAAGAAGCATGTCCTACTTGCTAGACCTTCAAGTTTGATCCCTACTGCGTTGTGCAATGCTTGCAGAGCCCACGTTGCAGGTGTGAAGGTCCACTGCTTATGGCTTAAAGACAACAGCCGATGTGAGAGGGCAGCTTGGCCTTTCAAACTACGTCACCCTTCCCCTCCAGCAGCAGAACACCATGATGCATATCAGTAGCAACAGAGGGGCACCTTTCATCTTGGTGTCCTGGTGCTTCGTCAAAGCCCTCCGCCAGAACGATCTTCCTCCCCTATGGCCGTGGTGCTTCTCCCGCCTCTGGCCCACAACCGGCCCCTCCCTTGCGGGAACTCCTACCCCATGGTTCCTGTCTAGGCAGTCGTGCCGAAGCGCTGAGCAGCCCCCAAGCCGCAGGCCTCTTTGGGGAGGCCTATTGGCGTGGAGGTGCAGAAGACGCAAGCTCCCCAAGGGTGGAAGGGTACTTTTGGTGCAGGCAAGCTCTGACGTAAGGCACGGGGCCCTCCAGTCCCAAGGCGAGATTCTGAGCGATTCCCTCTGCAGTAATCTGTGAATGCCACGAGCAACAGTGAGCGTGGCTTGCAAGTCACAGCCATTCCACTTTCTTTCAGTGTATTGAATTCTTGATCAAATTCGCAACACCCAACCTCAGTTTATGCAGCTGTTTTGCTTGTGAAAGCGAGTTCTGCGCTGTTTGGAAGCACGACATGTCAAAACACTGCATGCCGAAACGACCTTGCACCATTTTAAATTCGAAATCTCACCCTGCGCAGGAGTGAATAGAGCTCTTTGAAGAGGCGTTGATTGGATGCTTCCCAGAAATGCTATTGGGTGGGCAGTGCAATACTTTGAACGTAGTCTGAAAGGGTGAGAACAATGACATGCCCCTCTGCACGATCCATCTAGCTGCAGCAGGCATGCACGTCAGACATCACGTCTCGCTCAATTGAAGGTCTGCATTGCTACAACAGCCGAAGGGAACTTGCCAACCTGTTCCTCAAAAAATCCGAGGATTTTGTCTTCTTTTCTGGCGGTCGAAGTCCCTGCTGTGAGTTCGAGATACGAGTCAAGGACCTAGCTGTCCATCTCAACTCGTTGGACTTCTCAGATCTCGCATGCAATTTGAAACGGAGTTGCGACTCAAGTCTGCATGCGAGTTATGCTGACTTCGTGATGCGGATGTGATGCATCACTGAGGCAATGTGGAGCTGCAAAATCTGTTTTGGCACTTATTTGGGGAAGAAGTTGGAGCAGAATCGGTGATCGACAATTTGCCAAGCAGGTGCAGGGCTCCTTACCTTCTCCAGATTCGAAGGTTAAGAAGGTCTTGGGCTTGTCACATCACTCGTCTACGTTGTCTAAGCGCCTTCAGCACATCTTCAGAAGCAAAGCCTTGCAAATTGCTCAGGTACCAGGTCCTCTTGAGCCATTCTGCCCCAAAGGCGTGGCCAATCCTCCCTGGATGAGCGTACTTAATGCATGGATGGCATGCAGGAGTGGCCTGCAGGGCCACTGGCAAGAATTGATTCTCGAGGTGGCCCAAAAGAACCTCTGGCAGTGCTTTGTTGAATGGAGAGGCGGAGGATGGGTTATTTCTTTAGAGCCAGGAGACGTACTGCACCTAGCTCGGGCGCCGGCACCTCGGATTGTCAGGTCACTACCAAACTTCCAAATGACAGAGTCACCAAATTCAAATTATGAAATGTCAAGAAAGACCGCAAATTGTACACCAAACTCAGCCCTAACAAGCCCCACACCTCTTGGCAGGGCCAGGGCTTCGACACCCGATGATGCAGTCCGTGCTGAAGGTTGCAGGCACTTGTGTGCAGAGAGACAGGTGCAGTACATGGTTGGGGTTGAATAAGCATACCCTCCTGTCCGCAGGGAATGCTCTCTGCCGTGTTGACTGTGCTGCGACGGCGGCATAGGGGTTCGTGGCTGGTTGCCTTGGCCACAGGAATAGTATGCATTTGCCTGCTGAGCTTCTTCTGCTCCTGGTGGCAAGACAGTCAGCATCACAGAATACACAGCCTCCCACGAGGCAGGTAGGCTACGACCAGTGATGGGCTTCCTGACAGGAGAGCCTCCACAAGTGACACGTCGGGCTGTGGCTTTCAGGACGACGTGACTCGTGCAAGCTCCGTGGGAACAAACGTGCAGCCAGCCCATGACATTCCACAACTTTCATTGCCTGGGAAAGTGATGCTTCTGCTAGAGTGTGCAGGAATAGTTGTCATGGAAGTGCACTGAAGGCAATCGGTGAGGTGTCTGCGTGTGTCCTACAGGTTGTGGGAGGTGGAGGGCACGCAGGGACAGCGGACAGGGGGGAACACCAAGCAGATTCGACTTGCAACCAGCGGCCTTGCAGATGCCACCCAAGAAGGTAAGAATCTGGGCAGCCAACATTGGAGCTCGGGGGACATGGAGTAGGGAGCGCTGACGGCTTTTGCATCTAGATGGAAGCAGCCGTTTACTGCAGCATATCGTAGTCTTTCAGCAAAGCCAAGCCTTGCATAGATGAAGTGTGTGTGTGCTATCACTCATGAAAGTGAGACGCGCACAAGCATGATCCAACATACCCACCTGCAGCCCCTTCATATCACAAAGGAACAGAAATACCATATTAACATCTCGATCAACCATCGTCCTCTTCCACCCTTAGCCTCCCTCGGCAAATAAGGCCATGCCATTCCCTGCAGGTACGATCGGCCAGGCGGCAATGGCTGCGACAGAGAAGAGGGTCAGCAAAATTGCCAGTAGAGCTGGGACCTCTGGGACTGCCGAGGGAGGACAGCTTGTGGGCTCGGAATCAGAGCAGCTCACTCAGGGCACCAAAACAGAGTCGGTGGATAGCAGCGGCGACAGAAATGCTGCAGAGGTGGCGGCAAAGGTGGTGTTGGAATTGGTGCAGCGGTCGGAAGGGTCGGAGGCGGGACAGGAAACGACGAGCGACAGAGGCGGTGACTTGAGCGCGGAAGACCTGGAGCTTGCGGCCAAAGCGGCTGCCGAGGACGCGAGGCTGCGGGCGGAGGAGTCGGTGAAGGAGACGTGGCGGAACGTGGCGGCCCTGAACGAGAGCCTGCTGATCGAGGAGAATTCCAGGATCTACATGCCCAATGAGTCCCGCTTCGAGGGCTTGGAGCAGGACCCCTCCAAGTGAGATCCACTGAAACGGGCATTGGCTGTCTGTGGTTTACTTCCTATCTGATTGTGAGCAAGTCCTCTGCACCCTTTCTCTGGGACTTGGTGCCTTACTGACTGAAGGGCAGGCTCGGGCCTTCAATCCTCTATGAGAGGATTCATTGTGTACCATCCCCCCCCCCATCCTTGAGCTCGTGACTGCACTGCATTGTCCAGGCACCGGTACCCTCTCTTCTCGTCACAGCCAACAATCCTCTGAGGGCGAGGAAATCATGCCCAGTCTCAAACAATAAATAGAGCATTCTGAACACTTTGAGGGGCCATCTATATGCCTGCACTTCCAACTGTAGCAAAATGGCCATTAGCCTTGTTGCCTCTGTGAAGACTAGCAAGCACATAGCCAAACATGAAGGAAATCAGTCTCATCTGCTTGAAAGGGTGTCAATCACTGCAGGAGCTTGACAAGGCCATCAAGTGCTTCATGTACGAGTTCTGGGACCTGGAGATCCGGCACCTCATCGGGCGCCTCCCTAGACCCGCCAGAAATTTCCAGGGGTGGTGTGCCCACATGGCACAGGGCGCCAAAATCTGCTTCCTCCGGTGGGTCTTTCTTGGACAGAGGGTGTATTTATCAGACCACAGGGATCCACACGCTGTGAAGTTCACAAATGTTGCCTGTTGGATATGTGGACGTCCTTTCGGCATATTCCCATTTGTAGAGCATTCTTTGTTTTGGCTCTCACCGTTCTGACATTCCCCCTTAATTGGGATGAGTGGGTGTGGAGGGCATAGTGGGGGAGTAGAATAGCTGCAAGACCCATGATACACCCGTATGTTCCTTTGCCGACTCCAGCAGTCTTGTACTGTCGCAGAAGCGACGGAGGGGTAACTCTCGATGGTAAAAATCTACATGCACGGGACTGAGGATTGAAATGGTTTCAGTATGAGCCTTGGGATGTCCAGTCGCAAGACATAGAAGATAGTACTTATATATGGCAGCGGATCACATAAGCACGGTGGCAGAGAGGGGATGACTGTGCAGGGCCAACAAAGGGACAGATGTGGCGGACAGCATCCTCCCCATCCTCCCAGCCCTGGGCGCCAAGACAACCGATGTCATGGTCGTCAATTTTGCTCTGTGGATCAACGAGTAAGCTTCTGAATCCTCACACCTTCACAAGAGCAAAACAATATGGGTCCAGGCAGCTATCCCACAAGCCACACCTTCACAAGAGCAAAACAACATGGGGGCAGGCAGCTATTCCACAAGCCACATGATTTAATCAGGGAAACGTGGGCAGAGAGATTCATCGATGGCTTTTATTGATTGGTTTGGTAAAAAAAAGCTGTCAGATACAAGCCAAGCAGACCATTTGGCAGCAATTCTCACCTTTTCATGGAAAGTTGAGCTGTGTGCAACTTCAGCAGTACAATATAGGCAATACTGTACCACAGGGGGGACATGACGTGATCCGATTTGCAGCAAGGATGGAGTTTACCTTTTAGAGATGTGGACATGCCGCCTTCTTGAATCTGGAAAGGCGGCACAATACAAGAGTGCACTTTGAACCCACAGTGCCCTCATCCGAAGATCCGTGTCTGCAGGGCGGAGAACTACAGGAACAACGTGACCTACTTCACGGACTACTACAAGGCCCACAAGCAGGAGCTGCCTGTGACCCTGTGGAGGGACTCGCCCGTGCAGCACTTCACGACAGCCACCGGGGACTACCAGTGGCCGATCCCCGGAGACTCCTGCGACGCGATCAAGGGGCTGGAGCTGCGTTCAGACGATTCCCTGCACGCGCTCGTCTCAACCTCCCAGGTACACAACACCAGGGCGGAGAGTCTCCGTCATTTTCAATAAAACAGGATCCAGAGACTGAGAGGCCTCCTTGGGGTGTGTCTGAACAGTTCCCCACAAGAATTGATTGCCTTCTACTGCATGGCCTGAGTGACCTCTCTGGGGTGGCCCCAATTGCCTGCAGGATTCTGTCGAGGCAGAATGTGAGATGAAACAGTCTCAAAAGCCAGGGATGCTCGAAATCAATAAGAATGCCAGGGTAGTACAGCGGGTACGACAGACACTGCATGGCTGGGGCATGACAGTGTTGGCACCGTTGGCACCGCAGGTCATGGCGGAAGGGGGTTGGAGGAACAAGATCGCCCTGCCATACATGCACGAGGCGGGCATTCCAGTCATCAACACCTGGAACCAGAGCCTGCCCATGTGGCAGTATCACCTAGAGAACGACTGCACGCACAGCTGCCACCCCTCTGTGTACCAGTACTGGGTGTTTGAGCTGTATCGGAGACTCAAGTCGTTGTTCCCTGAATTGTCTGTGAGTAATTGAGGGTTTCTCTTTTTGCATTCTCAATGTTGGTGACTCCATGCTTGAGTCGAGTGATTGTAGTCATTTTGCATGTGCTGCACCTTTTAATTCTGAGACCCTGCCTCCCTGTACAGGCTGGACTGCCATGCTTTATGTTCTTGGGATCAGTTTATTGTGCTGGCAGAGGGAGAGTGAGGCTTGCTTTGTGGGAGGGATGGACTTGAGAGAAATTTTGCGTGAGAGGAAATGTGAGCATCTGTCAACAGAGAAATCTATAAGAGGCCAGGTCGCGAATCTGAAGAAGGAACTGCACACAATTTCCAGTCACATAAGGCCAGGTATATGTCGTGAATCTGAAGATCAAAATGCTCACGGTTTCCAGTCACAGAAGGCCAGAAGATTGGTCCCAAGTCTCAAAGAATTTCAAATGTGAGAGGAAAAAGATTGGCGAAATCCCGGAATTGAACCGGAAACATATGCACCCAAAGCATATATGATACCATTTCACCAATTTCGCTGCTTGCACTTCCGATAAATTTAAGCGTATATGTATGTTCCCTTTTGTCAAGTGCTAGAGGGCTGGAAAATCCTTCTCGTTGACTTTCCCCGCTCTGTGCATGATTGTGATATTTCGGTGTAATCGTCACCGGAGATATTGAGATGCTGTTCGCGAATAAGAGTGTGTCGGCAAGCCCAACCGTGGATGTCAAAAGGTTTCAGGCCATCCAGGGACGACAAAAGCCAAAGTGGCTCCTGAAGAAACATCTCTTAGACACCTACACCTTTTCAAGAGGTTTAAAAGAATACACGTTCAGTGGCCATAAGCAGCAAAATGAACCAAGCTGTCTCACCAACCCCTCAATCAATACGCCGGCCCCCCTTCTGGCAAACATCCAGAAGGCATTGCACATACACTGCAAGGCACTGTTTCAAACGCTAAATGGGTTGAGGCCCCAGCTTTGGCAGCAGACCCAGGAGGGCGGACGCCTGGGCACGAGTGCTTGCGGCCGCAAAGTAGCCGTTGAAGTCCAGGCGGGAGATGAGGTTGAGCAGGGACTCCAGCTCCTCCCTGTTGGAGTCCGGCCGGGAGCTTGCAGCCTTGTACACGTCCCGCAGCCCTGCAAGGCAACTATTCTTGGCCACAACAAGGGGGTTGAGCTGCCAGCTTTTCCCGCAGTGCTTGCCCTTCCTGATCTGCAAGGTCACAGCAAACCTGTACGTCCTCCGAAGGTACCCACAGCTGCAGATCAGCCGCAAATCCCCCGTCCTTTAGGAAGACTCAGCACGTTGTGACAGGTCTTGCAGTGTGGAAGTGTTCTGCCGGGGAGCACTCATCCCGTGCTGTCAAGGGGACATCTGCAAGACATACAACGATCGAGGCTCAGTCCCGCCAATACGACGAGCAGAAAATAACGGCACCTGTGATGAAGTTGGCCAACGACTGGCTGAAGCGCACGTCCAGGTCCTTGACCGTGTCGGTGAACAGCCCGGCCGACAGGATGTCCATCATCTGTGCCGTCACCGCCTGGCTCTTGTCCTTACGTTTCTGGGTCTCGGACCTGGGCTTGCCTGCAGCACAGCTTGAAAGCTTTGCCTCCACTGTGGAGGTGAGGATCTGGAGGCTGGATTTCGGGAGTGCTTTCCAATTCCCAGAAAGGATGGCGGCATCAGAATTGGACCGATATGATGGAGCGCTCCGGAGAGGTGATGATCCCAAATTCAAATTTTAATAAACAGAGTTGATCAGCACATAAGGAGAATTCAACCCCCACTGACCAACTTGGATCAGTGTCTGAACTCCGGTCGACGATTCCGTGCAATGGCAAGCTTGTGGACTGCAGCAGGTCAATTGATGGCATCATGAGTGCCCTCCAGATTTGTGAAGTGGCCTAGGCCTTACCTTGGGGGGTTTCCGCCAGCGAGTCCGCATCAACATCCAGGCGCTCCGACTGCTTGGAAAAGTCGTACACCAGCACCTGCAACCGGTGCAAATTGGATATGCATGTGATCAGATGCTCTGTGCAGGGAAAGGGGGAGTCAGCAATGTATATGCAGAAAGGGAAGAGGAACAATTGCTGCCTGTCCTGAACTATAATGACATGGAGAGATTCCAATGTGGGTATATGCGCTTGCACAGGAGCCCCGTCGCCCATTGGAGAGAGAGTGTGTCTGCCGAGCGATTACAAAGCCGCAGGGGATCGAATCCCTGCCAATGGTTCCCTGTCTGGGGCAGGCAGGACAGGACACGCAGATAGCATTGGAGATTGACTTGCTCTTGTGGTCAAGACAGCGAATGGTGCAGGGATGTGTGGGAATCCTGACCTTGAGATCTGTGAGGTTGCGGACCATCTTGCTCTTCAGCACGGTGCCTGCCAGTGCGCGCTGCAGGAACTTGCCGTGGCTCATCATGATCTGCAGGGAGTTACACGTCAGGGGACTGCATCCTCAGCTCCCCCTGTGGTTGACGGGATAGACAAGAAATGGAATATCACAGCTGGCCTGATAGGAGGGTCTTATCTTGAAGAGATCAGATTGAGAGGAAAGAAGGGGCCCTGTGTACGTACCATGCAAGTCGACTTGGTGTCCTTCGGTGCGACTCTGCACTTACGCGTCCCTTCGACCTTGGAAAGGCACTGATCGCACAAATGACACACCCGGGTGATCTCAACGGAACCCCCCACCCCCTCCCCTTCTGCCCTCATGCCCAGGCCTTTCCCAATCAGCAGAGTGCGGTCATTTCTAAGTTTATGATCGAGGCACCTCACTGTATCAGACATGTCCTTCCCAAGCATGGGTGCAGTAAATGCACCAGATTAGGGCTGTCTTGCTTCAAAATCGGTGGCAAGACCAACGAAGATGAGGAAAACGCCACCTCATCTAGGGAGTTGGCGGCTTTGAGGGCGGTCTGCAGGGCCAGCCAGTGGGGCTCCAGCACCTCGAAGGTGACGTACAGCAGGTACTGGTGGAAGAAGTGCATCATGCGCTGGCACAGCCCGTACGCCGTCTTCAGACTGCCCTCCGTCTTGCTGCAGCAGATATTGATCCAATTACTGAGTATTTCTTTCCATGGGCTGTGAGTTTTCAATTGTGTTTGTGCCGCTCCCCGTACGGGTGAAGGGGGGGAGGTATAATATTGACCTGTGGGGATCGTACATACAGGACCTACTTCTGTTGCATTGTGACTCTGGAAAGGTGGGGTCCTTCTGTGATTGTATCCCATCCTTGAGGCTCCCCTGTGTCTTGCCATACAAGTTTGAGAGTTGTCATGCTACATTGCCATTCCACTGTGAATCAGCTAGAATTTGAGTCATCACTATCCTACATTTGAGATTTTGGTCCAATGCAGGAATTGCTGACCGAGGACAAGAGGTGTGCACCTGGTTATCCTGCGGGCACGCTGGTAGATCTTCCACACCTTGTTCAGCTCACGCTCCACACACTTGAGCTCGAAAAGGTGGCGGAAGATGAGCTGGTACGTGTTCATGGAGTTGCGGGTGACGACCACGTTCATGGGCCAGCCAACCTGGCAAAACCAATGTTTGATCAGGATCTTGACTAGAATTTTTCTTTGATCCCTTGCTCCGCAAATTGGGTGAGTAGAATCTGCCAAAGATGGGAATGCATGCATGGAGGAGAGATCACCGACAAACGGCTGTGTCCACCATTCGAGACCTAACTTCAAGAACAGTCATCACCTTTTTGCGGCGGTGATCATTTTCATCAGGGTACATCCCATAGTAAGAGAAGGTGGGTCACCTTGAACCCCAGCATGAACACCTCTCGCCCCAGCTGTGTCGTGAGGGCGTAGACATCTTCGTCCCCCGCCCCCGTGCTCTGCCTCCGCAGCGGCGTCTACAACAAAATGTGCCTTCTCAGTCTCGAGAAATGGCGTTCCTCAGATGCTTTGGCTCGTCTCTTCCCAAAGGGGTTGGGAAGAAGCAATGCAATTGCCTCTTTGCAGTCACGGAGTACATTCTCCAGGGTCAGTGTCAGAAATGCAGTCTGGAGTCCATCCACATGGGCCATTGTGCCCAGAACTTACCTTGTCTGCTACTGCCATGGTAGCATATTCCACACGATTTGACTCAGAACAGCACTTGGGCTGCAACAGTGCAGAGGAGGAGGTGTGGCATGACGCAGGGGAGTCTGCTGTATGCTTTCAGAGACAATTCGAAAGCTGCCACAGACATGAGCTCCTTTCACGGATGCTGGGCGGCACAAGGAAGCATGTAAGCCCCCACGAAATTCTATTCTAAAAAAGAGATGCTCACGAAGGGGTGCTTGAGCTTCCTTCCGCCCTTGACGGGTGCCAGGTCGTGCAGCATGGGCTGCAGCCTGCGCGTGTCGATGGTGCAGAACAGCTCCTCCCCCTTGGGCTCCGCCACCCCGGAAGACGACCTCACGGCTGCAGGGCAGGCATTGCCTCGTCAACATCACCCCCACCACAAGATTTGGTCGAACTCCTGTCTCTCCTGACCCTTTGCCCTGGGTATACTTCTGAGATGCTGGAGAGCCAGCGCTTGTTGGAGCCGATGTTCTCAAGCTTGTGGAGAATCAGTGAGAGGGGCTTTTTTGCCATTCATGATTCGGCTATGAATTTCTCCAGAGACAGGCTTTTACCTTTGGAGGGTTGACACCAGCGCACTGTTCACACGTGGGACTTCTGTTCAAGGAAATATGGCTTAGAAGCTCCAACACAAAACGCATGCATACAGCTTTCATCCGTCCAGCCCCCAAACGCCACCCCAAGGCTCACCTAGGTCCAGCAAGGTCTGCAGGCGGGGCAGGGAGACGTGCTGCTGGGGCTTGGCCATCTCGTCCTCGGCAGAGTCCAGGAACGACAGCAGCAGGTCCCCCCGGTCTATCAAGAAGTAGTGCTTCAGTGCCTGCAAATATTTTCCCTGCTGTTTCTATACCAGCAATCTGTGCCACAGCGTAGAAGACAGGACGTGGCTTGTCTGAAGCTAGGCCATGAAAAAAGCCCCTGATCGATGAAAATGAAGTTCTTTGATGCCCTCACACACAAGCCCCTTTGTGTGCATACGTACAGTCTGCTTTTGCGGCAGGAGTTGGCTGCTTTACAGCAGCTCCACATCAAGAGTGGAGGTCAGAGATTGACTGTCCAACTTTTGCAAAACTCGCCCATCCTTCGCCCCTGACACTTTTGCTGGTCAATCATGACAGGGAAGAGAAAGACCCGGGATATATACCTAGCATCATGTTCAGGGTATTGCACCTGGGTCCATTCAGCTGCATCTCATATTTGTGTGATGGTAACACTAAGAAGAATAACTCTCATTTTCCGTGGTGTTTGGCTTTCTGCCTGCTTGAGTCACTGCTTTCCTTGCCCATATGCAAGGCCAGCTTTGCAATATTTCGAGAGGAAGGTGGAGGAGTGTACCAGGAGGACCTCGGGCAAGTCCACTTCTTCCAACATGAGGTGCAGCAGAGCAGCACTGGCAGCCTTGTTTGCTTCCTGGATGCTGTTCAGGTACTCCTGCCCAGTGTCGTAGGCTGCAGGACATAGCACAAAAGGAGCTTGGCGATGTCACTAACCATGAGACTGCATTCAAAGGCTTTGATGTTTTGCACAAAATGTCAGGGAAAAGGGCAAATGCTCGGTGCTGACCAAATTTTGAAAGTTGATTAGCACCTGGACACCAGCATCACCAAGACACAGATGCCCTGACATTTTGGGGCAGAGGGGCAAATCAAATGCCTCGACGTTCTGGGGCAGAGGGGCAAATCAGGTGACACGTGGACATCTCTTTTCAGCTTTGAAACGGTTTAGAGGAAGACAGAAGGAGCAGAGCTCACTGATGTGTACGTCAGGTGGAAGCGGCCGCTTGACCTCCTTCCCACACTCCCGTATGATGTTCAGGTATTTGCCTGCATTTCAACACATCATTGCATTTCTTGTATCCTCCATTTCACTCATAGAGAAAGAGAGTGTCTTTCCCAAGGTCTCTGAACATTCTGAGACTCATTATTTCCAATCCCACAGAGTTGGCCGCAGTCTTTTTTGTCTGCTTCCTGCAGCGAGTGATTGCTCTCCCCGTCCTCTAGGGGAGAGTACATATGGGAGCAGAAAGGGAGCACCTGTGGTGAGGATGATGTCGCGGCAGCTGCTGAGGAAGCTGGGCATGTCAGCCCGAGGGTCTGAGGGGGCGAATGCTCCCCCTGGGGGACTCTGCCGCTGCCGCACCATGTATCTGTCCGTCCAGAAGGCAGACTCCCGCTCCACGTTCTCGCTCTCTCGGGTCACGCTCTGCACACAATGATTTGGTTGACCAGCACGGGGAAGAGGTAGCATGACAGGCACAGGATGTTATCATCGGTAGTGCCAGGCGGAAGCGTGGTCAGGGTTTTGAGGGGTAAACATATAGAAATGCTTCGCCGTCGCTGATCCACAATTTGGGGGGAACGTGATTGCCTCAATTGCAAGGACATGCAAGGTTTGTTGCTACAAGGTTCGACCCTTCACTACGACAATGGTGCAGCATGGAAGGGCTTTTTTGCCTTGCACAAATTTTCAATTGCCAGCTGTTGGCATGTGAGGGATGGATGACAAGGGCGAGATGGGTTGGGCCGGGGAGGGATGCAATCCGACTATCAATGGGCCTTCTGTCGGCGGGTCTCCTCCAGTGGCCTTATCATATCAGATTACGACATCGTGTGTCTGCGCAGGACAGCTGGCAGAAGCATAATGTAAATACTTTGATGATACTGTGAGCTGCAGCAGGACAGGGTCACCTTGTCCTCCTCCACCATGAACTCTGAGTAGGGGTCATTCAGCACCCCCTGGCACAGCCACAGCTCCAGCATGGCAAAGTACGGCTCGCACGCCTTCTCCAGCAGGCTCTTGACCAGCTTGGTGGCGTCCACATCGCCTGCGCTTCCCAAGCCTTTCCTTGCATTGAACACGTTGACTTGGCAGAAACAAAATCTCAATCCCAAAAGAGCAGCCTTCCCAATTGAAGAGGAGTAATTCTTAGCTTCCTCCTTAAGAAATGGAGCATTTGGGAACAAAAGTCTACTGAACTATGCGTGTCTTGCAGTGGCATCCATGCTGCCTGCGTTTCACCCCACTTCTGTAAAATTTAGTGCAGATACGATGACTGAAGTCACCTGCCATGAAAACGACTAACTCAAGGTCGCAGAAGACAGGTCGACAAAATTGGAGCATGCATGGGCCGGAAGCTAAGAGCCTTGACCCCCCAACCCCCCCTTCCCCCATAAGCTTGCACACACCATCCAATACCAAAAAGCTTGCCTGTGACCGCGGCCAGGTGGTGGTGCAGCAGGTTGAGCAGGGCGGCACCCCGCAGCTTCCGGGAAGCTGCCTCCCCTGCGATGATGGCCGCCACCCGCAGGCTCTCCAGCGGCTTCTGGCAGTAGTACCAGAGGGTCTACAAGTGACAATCAGTTACATTACAGACTGTGTGGTCGAGTTCTCGCCATTGATGGCTTTGAATGACCCTCCAGACTGTCCAGTCTCTTCTGAGACCGCTGATTGACTTTAGCTGAATGGAAGAGGGTGGCTAGCTCTGCGCTGAAGAGGGCAACGCCCAATGATATTTTCTACATGGGAACGAAGTGCTTGTCATGACATTTTGTTTGTGATCTCGTTACATTCATCACCACTTGTCTTCCATCTGATTTACAGCTGATTTAGCGCCTAAGCCTTCTTTGGGATTAACCTTGGCTTGCTTTCCCTTTGCTGAGTCATCCCTACATTCTCAAGCTGCACATGGCAATTCAATCTACAGAGACGGCGGGTGAGGGGGGGGGGGTTGCTCGCAGAAAGAGTGTTGGGAAAATCTACATAACAAGAAGCGGCTGGCAGCTGCCGGGAGGACGAGTAAACAATATGCTTCAAGGTCATCACAGAGGCACATCTTGCCACAGCCTTCCACCACAGACATCTTGATATATACAAATTCCACTGTCCAGCGGTTCTTGGCATGCAATCTGAAAGCAAGAGGCAAATCCCAGACTGCAGTGATTCTGCCATGGTCCTGGAGCGC
>QAXI01000441.1:1264105-1274132 GCA_004335615.1 Chloroidium sp. JM | reverse complement strand
CCGCTTCTTGTTATGTAGATTTTCCCAACACTCTTTCTGCGAGCAACCCCCCCCCCCAACCAACACACACACAAATACACCTCACAAATTTCGCAACAAGCATGCTCAGCCCACCTGAGGGGCAGCATGCGGCGAGCCATGTCCCGGATGGAGGGGTCCATGTCGCAATCCAGGGTGTACACCATGTGCATGCCCTCCGTGTGCTTCTTCACCTTGGCACGAATGAAGCGCCCGTCCACCCCCAGGAATGTGTTGAGCAGGTCGTCCACGACTGCAGCAATCCCGCTAACTTGATACTGACAGATGCATGCAGTTCTCGTCTTCTCTGATGATCATAGGCATATAAAGCATACTTCCAAGTAAGAGGTGCCATCACATTTGATAAACATGGATCTTACCTGCTCTGTGTTGGCAAATTGACCAGACGAACAGGGGAGGATGCAGGAGAGCAGGACTGGGCAAAATAGAGAGTGAGAGTAGGGGCTCACTCATCTCGCTCTGGGTCTGCCGGGGTAGTTTGGCCAGGGGAGTGGTCTCTGGGGGACGCTCCTCACATGCAGACTGCAACACATTTGCGATGCTCTGTAAGGATGAACCAGGGAAGGGGAAAAATTTGGGACTTTCCTCACACCTTGCAGTTCCTCGTTGGCCTCAGAAACTATCCTCACAGTCGCAGACATTCTGTCTCTGCCCTCCAGATCACAGAAAGTTACCCTCTCTCTTGCCAGTCCCACTGTTTAGAAAGGAGGCAGCAAAGCGGGGAAGGGCTCACGTTGTACAGGAAGCGGCCCGTGAGGTACATGCGCTCGAAGTTCCAGGCAGGCATCTCGGGGGGCGGGGGTCCGCCTGCCGCGTACTTGGGCGGCAGATTAGCCGGTTGAGCGAAGTTGAACAGCGCGCCTACCAGGGGTACTGAGGGAGGGGCGCCGTCGTCCGAGGGGGGCCGGGGGTTGTGGCGGGACGCCGTCACGCCTGAGCGGGACTTGGCGGGGGGGCTGCCTGGCCGTACTGGCGCCGCCCCATACGGCCGTATCGGCGAGATTGCCACCTCCTGTATGTACTTTCTCCTCATCATGGCGTTTTGGAGCAACGCCAAAATAGCTTGACATGAGTAGGATGCGACGAGCAAAGATCTTCTCGAATGTTTGGATGGGTAAATGCTTGGGTGGGTAATGTATCGACATAAGGAAATTCCTGGCAAGTGTCTACATATCTATTTCCTCAAGTCGATACATTACCATCCAAGTATCTATGAGAATGTCAGCAATCCAGGCTCGTGATGATGTTGTCTGAATGATCATGTCCGCATGGGAGATGGTATCAGAACTGTACACAGAGTGGGCTTGCCTCATTGTTGAACACAGGGTTCTGCTTGTCGTATCTCCACCGATCTTGCAGCTGCTGCTGCTGCAGTTGCTGCTGCTTGTAGCGGCTGGACGAGCGTTCTGAGCCCGAGGAGTGCGACTCCTGCACCCTAAGCTCCCCTCCGGGGGCACCCCCGTTGTGGTGGGGCAGGGGTATGCGGTTCTCCGGCCCCAGGTCCAATCCACCCCTGGCACGGGAGGCCTGCTGCAGGAGGCTTGCGTCTCGGCCATTGGTCGAGGGGAGCTCTGCAGTGCATGGTTTGGGAGTCTGAGTGCCGGATTGAAGGCTACATTTCCTCCTTTCTCCAAGGGCAAGTGAGATTGCATGCACAGAGGACGCAGGAGGGTCAAGAAGGTGTGATGGAGGGCAGAGCACAATCCTGAGGGGAAGGATTGGGAAGATGGATGGGGAGGGGCTGGGCGGGGGGTGGAGGGGGTTGGAGAGGAGGAAAGTTTGAGGGGTTTAATGTTGGAAAGGTGTCTTCGTCGGAGATGATAAAGGAGAGCACGCAAGTTGGGATCGTGCGTGCTGGGTAGTATGCACAAGGACAAAGGAAGCGTACTAGAATGGGCAGAATAGCGGTACTCAGACTCCAGATGAGGCCTCTCGGCATACTGCTTGGGGTCGCTGCGCCGTTCCACGTACTGCCTGTACTCCCTCTCATCCGGCCGGGGGGGCGGATTCAAGCCTGGCTGCTTGGACATGGCTCCCCTTCAGCTTGCCATGGCCAGCAGGAGCCCCTGTAAAATAGCCAGATCCTGTCAAAATGATGCATGGGGAATCTTCAGGGATCTGTTTTTGGCTTTCTATCTCCAGAGGCAGTGTTGAGTGGGTAGACCAGGTCAAGTGAGGTGAGTTGCCTTTATTGTTGCGAGCCTGGAGCGTTCAGAACGAGGCACAGCCCTTCTGACTGACACCTTCGAGGTCCCTTGGGATTGATGCTCGGTAGCAAAGGAGCTATTTGAAACAGTTGAGGCGGATGTTTCGGTGGCCTCTAGATTTATGGACAAACTGCAATTACCTCAGATCTTTGCACCAGCTGGAGAACAAAATTGCTCTGATGAGGCTCGAAGTGCAACAGGATAAAATTGATGGGCCAATCAGATGGCAAGTTCCAAGCGCAAGGAGCTGTCTGCTCGAATGTGGTCTTGCTTTTAGGCTCTGATAACATAGTCTATCGTACGTCCGGGAACAATTATATTTGCGACAAGTTGTGGTGTGGACAGGGCTCCAAGCAATCAGAGCGCCAATTCTGCCAAAGTAAATTTCTGAGATCTCAGATAGTCGTTGCAGGCAACGCGAGTCAAAGCAGATCTACCATCCTGTATATCACTCACAGCTCGTTTGATATCCAAGTGCATGTTTGCGGGATCATACAAACTTGCCTCGGCAGCTGTGCCCTGTCAAGCCACCAGCACCTACTCAGCCTGTGTCGTAAACAGACGCTGCCAAATCTTGGCTCGTTGAGGGGCCTGCCGGCCCAATGGCCACCCAGCATGCCAAGGGCAAACCAGCCCCTGGGACCATGGACAAAAACGCCATGTGGATCGAGAAATACCGGCCGAGGTCTCTCGACGATGTGGCAGCGCACAAGGAGATCATAGACACAAGTGAGGTTTTTCGGGGGAGTTTGGGATCCCAAGTGTCAATCAAGCCACCATTTTCCCCCTCTCTGATGTGCACTCTACAGTTTACCTGCTGAGCACTTACACAAGGAACACCAGCTACCATTCTCACATCAGCCACTCCAAAAGACAGTAAACATACCCCCCGTACAGCCGACCCCTGCCCATCGCGTGCAGGCCTTCGGGTGTCCTGGCACTTACCGGAGCCCCCTCCCTGTGGTGCAGTAAAGAAGCTGGTGGCCGAGAACCGGCTGCCCCACCTGCTCTTCTATGGCCCTCCCGGCACCGGCAAGACGTCCACCATCTTGGCAGTGGCCCGCCAGATCTACGGGCCCGCCATGGCCAACATGGTGCTGGAGCTGAACGCCTCGGACGACAGGGGGATAGGGGTTGTGCGGCAACAGGTCGTGGACTTTGCCAGCACACGCACCATCTTCAGGTACTCTATGCTTCCCATCTTTTGAAGTGCATGAGGGCAAGGGAAATCGTCTCAAGCAGGTCACAAACTTTGGCAGCGCTGCAGGTGCTTGCAGGTACAACAAAGGCCATGAAGGATGTCTGTCTGCCTCTTGTCTCAGCTCAATGTGGTATTTGGGCGCTCCCTGCTCTGGGGCAGAAAGAGGGAGTCTGCATTGAATTCCTGTCACGAAATCTGTCAATGCTCAGTTGCTGATTGAAGCCATTCTGGGTGCAGCAACAAGTTCAAGCTGGTCATACTGGATGAGTGCGATGCCATGACCAAGGACGCACAGTTTGCTCTGCGCAGAGGCAAGCACCCTCCCTCCCCCATTTCTACCATCCTCGCCCGCTGAGAACTTGCTATGCAATTGCCGCTCTTCTTGTCTGTCTTCCAAGCGGCAGCAAAGTGACCCAGTGTTCGGCAGAAGACAATAGAATGCCCCTCACAAAACCCATTCTACCTCTCTTCAATTCGGATTTCCGTCAAGACTGCCATTGATTTGCAATCAAAGCAGTACGTGTGGTGCAGTGATCGAAAAGTACACCCGCAACACCCGGTTCTGCCTAATCTGCAATTACGTCAGCAAGATCATCCCCGCGCTGCAATCGCGCTGCACACGCTTCAGATTTCCCCCTCTGGATGAGAGCTATGTCAAGACGCGGCTGTCAGAGATCTGCAAGGAGGAGAAGTGAGCTACCAGCCCTCCCATCACCACATGTCTGCTCAGCATTCGCCTTCTGTGAGGACCACATTGTGATTGAGGGCGGGCCATCTGCACAGAGAATACCTTTTTCCAAAATTTAGCCAACCACCTTGATTGCTTGTTTTGTGCGAGAAGCTGGTCAATACCAAAAGATCGCCTGAGGACGCAAATTATGATGGTGCCAGGATTCGATCCTGTGAGCAGCCAGTGATTGAGCTTGCAGTAGTTGCAAACTTTCAGGACAAATGTCAGCATGTCGTTTCTCTCATAGTCAAGTCAAATGTCGTTTCTCTCATAGTCAAGTCAAATGTCTGATCGTTGATCGTGCTGCAGCGTCTCCTTGGGTCCTGGTGGGCTGGATGCATTGGCCAGACTCGGCGCTGGGGACATGCGGCGCAGCCTTAACATTCTGCAGGTCTGCTTCAGCACCAAGCTGCAGGAACACTCTTCCTGGTTCATGAATCTCCATCAAGCATGCTCACCGTTTTCTGTAGCAATCCTTCAGCATCACACGCTAATGGTGCAGAGCAGCAGGGCAGCGCCAGCTCAGATACCATTTGCTAGGCCCAGGGGGTCATGCACATAGCTACAATAATGCAGCAATCCCAGACCCAGCCAAAAAGAGGTCGAAGTGGTCATGTGGCGGCAGAGATGATACATTATCTTTCACTCTTGATTCATATTGAATCTTTCACTCGTAGTGAGACTTGCGGTCATTTCTGGTCGGGAACTTGTCAAAAGCCCACAGAGTCCAGTGAAATCCTGTGCTGTATTGGTGCAGTCCACACACATGGCCTCGGGAGAGATCGATGAGAAGGCGGTGTACCTGTGCACGGGCAACCCCCTGCCTCAGGACGTGGAGCAGATTGCGACCTGGCTGTTCAACGAGGACTTTGCCACCTGCTTCAACAGTGCACCATCTCTCTTTCGAAAGTCTCTCAGTGGGAAACACAATATTAAAGGAGAAGGGGAAGGGGGAAAAGAAAGAGTGGGATTCATGAGTACAGGGATTTGATCACTGTCCAACATTTAGCAACCTCAGCGAGGCAGCAGCCTGTCACGAGCAAAATTCCTGACGTTGGCTGATATGTGCAGACATCATAGACATGCAAGTCGACAAGGGGCTGGCCCTGCTGGACATCGTGCAGCAGCTCCATCCGTGAGTCCCTCACATCCCCATCCTTGTGTCTGATTGCCAGTTTAGTGTCCAGAATAAGATATCTCAGGTGACTTGCCTGATAAATCTTACCTATATCATGCTTGTTGCATTTGTGAAAAGCTTAGCAAAAGACACTCACTTCCAGCCTGGCCATCATGGGAGGGTCTTCCATTTCATGATCATGCTGGAAGTCGCTGTGTGGAATAACACAATATTTGTGTGACTAAGATCTGAACCAGTTTTGCACCCCTAGGTGGGTGTTTCGGGTGCCCATGCCTGCCAAGACGCGCATCAACCTTGTGGAGCGCTTAGCAGACGTGGAGAACAACCTGGCCAGTGCAACCTCGGAAAGACTGCAGGTAAGCACACAGAGCAATGTAGTGCTAGGCTGAAAGTTGTGCATGCAAGGGCTTGATACCTCCTTGATGCACCAATGCAGTCCTTTTGTGCATCGCATGGATTTGACACTGTGCTGCACTGCAGGTGGGCGGATTGATCTCTGGATTTCTGGATGCTCGGGACGCGATCGTTGCCATGGCAAATTAATTGCTTTTTTGGCGCGGAGGGGATCTTACATCAGCTGAGAACGTGAGCAGGAGTACTGAAAATGTCTTGCCCAGTTCAGGCCTAGAAATTATCAGTGAATCTAGGCGCATTTTGCAGCTTGGAAATTTTTGAATGTTTCATGTGTCTGCCCGGTGCAATGACATCAGGCCTCAACAGGTCAACAAGTGCTTTCAACAAGCAGGCGTCTGATGCGCTTGACAAGGATCTCCTGAAATGGACAGCGGATTGCGTATTCCTGAGCAAGATCGTAGTGACCAATGGCTACGCTTGCCTGACCCAATGGAACACAGCAAATTTCATCACGGCAGTAAGGTGCCCGAGCAGCCAATCAAGAATGCAAAGGTGGAGCAGCTCTGTGCAGCTTCTGATGAGGTGTTGTAGCCACGCGGCTCAGTAACAAGGAGTCTTCCGCAGCAAATAATTTGCTGACTTGAAGCATTTTGCAGCTCGGGATCCCAAAGCTCAAAGGAACTTGCAGAAGACATGTTACCTGAATCAGCACGTGAAATACTTTCCTGGTGTTCATGATCCACTGACTGTTTGGAAATTTGACAGTTCAAATGGAGAAAGGAGGGAGCATATGCAGAGGAAGTGATCTTTTCCTTCGTGTTTGATGCCTGAATGGGGTTGGGTGCTCTTGCAGAATTTCATTTCTGAATGGGTGGAATTCATCCTCGCATGGGTGAGGCTTGCAGCAGCATGCAGGTGCATGATTGTGAGGTGGCAGCTGGAGGGTGAGATTGCGATGGAGACCTGGCTGCAGAGCGATCTCCACAGCACCAAAAACAACATGATCTGTTCTATCTCGTCCCTGGCCGTGAACACTCAACCTAAACTCGACCTAACAATCAAGGGTCCTAGCAGAAAAGGACATGGCCAAGCGCCAGCATCACCAGCTCAATCCCTGATTCCCGCCATCTCAAGGTAATCCTTCAGGGACAGCCCCTCTGGCTCGGTGTGCTCGAGGTGGTCCAGGAACAGAAAGTGATCCGCGTCTGCGGCCATCTCCATCACCCCCCGCCGGTTGATGCGGAGGGCCTCGGAGAACCACTCTATCGTGAGGGTCGGGATGGCGTCGTGAGCACTCCAGGCCAGCAAACACCGCCTGACCAGTATGTGGCGGTGGAGCATGGGCAGCTCCCACCACTGGGAGGGCACCAGTCCAATGCCGTCGTCGTTGTTGCGCTTGGCATTGAGGATGCTGGTGTTGTCCCAGTGGGCGGCCATGAGCCTGTCCAGGGTGGTGGGAGGGTACCGCCTGCATCACGCAGGCAACTGTGAATATGGTGCCAAAATCATCAACAGCTCGAGTGGTCGTGCAGCCATCGACCCGTTGTCAGGCGGCTCAATTTTCAGCGGTGAAGCTGTGACTGACTATGATGAACGGCATGGGTCCACAAACAGCCGAAAATCGCGATCTGGAATGGCCTCAGGTCGTTTCCAGTTAGAGCAACACACAGCTTCAACATAACATTTCCAGTGCAACGCCACCTTTCCCTGCACCGTCCGTGCAAGCTCTTTCAGCACGGAGTCACTCCCTCCACCAGAACCCCGATCTTTCCTGCTGCCTGATTGGTGTGTCCATCGGATCAGCCTGATTGCAGACCCACCCCTCTCATCCCCCTCTACCCTCATAGAACTCAATGCCACCTGCAAGGTCATTTGAAAGTCTTTCCAGTGGAGAGACTTACTCCAACGGGATCAGGTGGCTGAACTCCAGCCCCTCGCTTGCCGCGGCGGTCTTGGCCTTGAGGAAGGCGTCTCTCTCCAGCCGTCTCAGCCAGTTCCCACCCCCCAGGTACTCGAAGGAGGCCAGCTTGGAGGGGCGGAGGAAGCGGAAGGTCCAGTGGCCGACTGAACATGCCTCCCAGAAGCCGGTGTCTGTGGGGATCCCCATGAGCCTGCGCATGATCTTTTGTCAGGAACCCAACTTGGAGCAGAGGGTCAGGTCATCTTCAGAGCCTGTCGAGCGTGCGATCGACCAGGAGTCCATGACTCGTCACTGTCACTGGGTGCGTTGCTGCAATGATCGTTCCTTCTCAGTCCGATCTGCTTTTGGTGGACGTTGCTGACCCTTTGAAGAGCAGGGCGCCGTCGCCCTATAGGGACAGGTCCCTCCGCAGCCAACCCGAGAGCATGCGGCGCAAGGCGAGCATGGCGACGTCTTCCAGCGCCTCGGCGAGCCATGCATTGTACTCCTCGACCGTACCGTAAACCCTTGTACAGGCGGTTGGTCCCGGGAGCGGGGCGCCCTGCGAGTGGCAAACAATATTGACTTAATCGACTGTTGCTCTTTTGCTCTACTGCTCTACTTGGAGGTCCTCTACCGCATGTGGTCAACATGCAGTCAGAACCTTGCTTTTGAAACGTGCCCGGAGTGCCACCATGGCTGCGACATGCAGCAAGAGCTCAACTTCACCTTCAGGAGTAAGGCATCGATGGCACTCAGATCCTCCTGCTGCCTCACGCAAGCCTCTGCCGCTGCCCAATCTATCGGGCACCCCAGCTGGATCTGGACAGGTCCACACCCCCGGCGATCCCAGAGCCGCCCACCATCACCAGCACTGCTGCCAGTCACCTCATGATGAGGGCCAGAGAGCAATAGACAGGAGCCTGCCCACACCTGTGGGGGCATACTTCCTGCATCATACACATCAATTTCTGAAGGTGGTGACAAGATTGTGCACACTACGCAACTCCATACACTCCGCAGTTCCGTAGCTTCGGCCAGTGGTTTCACGTCACACTCAAGACCGACGTCGCTGCTTTTGAAGTGACAGATGTGAGGTGGCTGATTCTGGTGAAATGAAAGGTCCACAAACGGCCGAAGTTGAAATTTCGTTTCCTTCCCCACCAGAACCCCTGATTCTGCCTGTTCATAGTGATTGGTCCGCCCAATCGGCGTGGTTACAGACCCACTGCTCTGTTCTCCCTAATGCAAGGTATTCAAAATTGGCAGGCTTGTATTAAGAAAAAATTGAGGTCAAACCTCTTCGTTTTGGTCGAGATTTGCCACACAAATACGGCCTTGTATAAAAATCCCCAAAGGGATGGTTGGGGACACGCACTCCCCGGGAATGACGTGGCTGAAGACCAGCCTGTCCTCAGCCGCGGTCTTTGCCACCAGGAAGGCGTCGCGGCTGAGGCTCAGGAGCCACCTGTTGTCCCCGAGGAAGCGCACGTCGGCCGTGCTCTCGGCGTCGGGGCAGGGGAGAGACCAGTGTCCGACGGAACAGGCCTCCCATAACCCAATGTGGGTTGGGATGCCCTGCAGCCTGCACACAGCCCTGTTCCGTCAGCAGCCTGTTTCGATTCAGGAGGTCACCTTTTGGTCGACCTTCAGGGCAGGAGTACTCTGAAGCAGCGTATCTGTCCAGCCCGCTGTGCGCACGTTGTTGCCGATTTGATGGGCAAGACTCCTCGTCGTGCTGATCCAGCAAAGTGGGTCAGGCGATGCAGCTTGCGCTCACCGCTTCAGGCACTCGGCTCAGGGCCGGTCGCGGCCAGGCTGCTGCGAAGCCAGCCCTCCAGGTCGGCCTTCTTGCCCTGGGGCATGGCGGGGTCCTGCAGAGCGTCCTTGAGCCAGCGCTTGATCTGCTCGACCGGGGCAGTCCCCCCTGACTTGTACACCCGGTCCGTGCCCGGGACTGGGCGTCCTGCAAGTGGCAAGCAAGCATATCAAACTAAAGAATACAACAAAATGTGAAGTCCCTTCACGGACTGGCCTCAGGATGTGTGCTGCAGGTATGGACAACAAATCAAAATTTGAGGATGAGAATATCGTAGAACAAAGGTTCACGAAAGAATTGCTGGTCCTCCGCACATGGTCTGCATACGAACGCAGGCAGGGGTGAGCTTCATCATGGATCTATGAGTGGTGACCGCAAAGATCCACTGCCACCGATTGCAGCATATGGGTCAACCTGGATTTGACCAACTCAGTGAACCACTTTCCTGCACCTTTCTTCGCTTTCTCCATTTATCTACGCCATACATATGTGTGCTTTGGAGGGCTGGAAGGGTGGCTGTCCCTTTCCGGTGGAGACCTATCTCCAATGCGTTTGTCGCCCATCTCCTCTAACACACCATGACCAGAATGAATTATTCTCTTATACTTCATTCTGGTGATGCGAGAGGGGACGGGGGGG
>QAXI01000441.1:1238356-1263023 GCA_004335615.1 Chloroidium sp. JM | reverse complement strand
CACCCCCCCCCCCATGCGGCCAGGCACATGCAGCCAGCAGAAAAGCCTTGGCAGCAATTTGGAATCATCCGCAAGAGCTCTGAGACCATGGATCGGTTTGAACTAGTTATTCCAAGAGCTAATACTATAATTGACAGTCCAATCCTATTTGATTGCCACCAGGCTTTCTTTTGCAGAGTGCCACCTGGACGATCTTCCACATGGTAGTTAACACCCCCCCCCCCCTCGTCTCCTCCTACTCCCAGTCACACATGATATTGCGTCAAATTTTCACCCAAATGCCCGTACCGTCCGCAAGCCAACGGCGCTCCAGGCAGCTATGAATTGAGGACTGGTATGGGCAGACATACAAGCAGTCATGTTTCACTACTGTTTCCCACCGGCAATGCGGGGCTGGTGGCTGGCCCTGCAATGTCTGGATGGACAGCCGACTGCAGGTGGATGGGCTGCTCCAGGCTGTGAACGGGCATCAGACAAGGGGAGGGGCTGGCAGACTGGTTGGATCTCGTCGCCCGCAATGCACCTCCCTGTATAAGAACGATAATGGTTAGGATTGGGAATATGATGGGACGAGGCGCTGTGCTTGCAGAGTTCACAACGCAACTTCTTGAGACCATCACCAGTTGAGGCAACAGTGGTCTTTTGCTTCTGTGGGGCCGTGATGAAGAAATGAGATAGGATGGGTCTTTATTGCAAGAGCTCAACGAACAAAAACGCGTGCAGCGTAGATAGCTGTGTAATTTGCTTGTGTGCTTTCCCTAGCTTGTTGCAATCAAAACCAATCCAGGCTTGCAATGCCATCTGCGATGCAAATTTCACTCATCCATCAACGTGCTGTAGGGAGGGTATACCTTGCAACATCCTACATCACAGCTACCCCTGGTTGCTCAGTACTTGCTTGGCAACAGACATGCACCTAGGTGGAAAAGAGGAAAGGACCTACACACCAGGAGCCTCTGGGCACGGCCGCGGGACACGGATGATGCGAGTGCAGCCGGTGTGGGCGGGGAGCTAGCAATGGGGATGGGGGCCCCATCAAATGCTGAATTCCGGCCAGAGTGTTGGCTCGCCTGGAAGTCGCCGGTTGCACTGCCGGCCCCTGGATTGCACTCCCTGCATGGCAGTATGTGTGGGTAGAGCGCCCCATGTCATGCTGCTGGGTGAAGATTTGGCATTGTACACGCTTGCAGCTGCAATGTGACGCCACTGGGAAGCCTCTGAAACTGTGCATCGACCAAGGTTACTTGAATGGTGTGCCATAGCATGCATCATGGATTTCCGCAGGCTCTCCAGGAAAGAGCCCCGATCTATGACGCAGGCAGACTGGGCCATGGGCAGGTCCATGCCCGGCTAGCATGGCCGTGAGGAGTCTCATGCTGGACGGTGTACGCCAGGAAGGAGCTATCGACGGCTCTCGTGTAACTGATATGCGGGAGATTGGTGGTGCCTATAAAAAAGATATATTTGCGTTTCAAGGCAGTCTTGCCCCACATGCCGCATGTGTCTGTGACCACAATACGCCCAAATAGTTATCCACGATTGCTGTGTGTAGCGGTGATTTCTGAAGTAAACAATTGTGCTCTAAATTGCTGCACAATTCTCTCTGCCAAAGAATACTGTGTTTCTTGGACGAGTGAAACAGCCTCAACTGCTTTCTGGCAATTCTTTCAAGGCAACGCAGAGCACTCTCTTTCACACATTCCAAATTGTATCGGCCTATGTCCGTCCGCATACTGTGATGGCTGCTGCGGAGGAGAGACTAAGAGTGGCGCTGGCCAAGGTTTGAATTCAAACCTTTCAAATTTTAAATTTCCCCATACGTACAAGGTATCTTTCTCTCTTCCCTCGCGACAAGAATTGACAGGGTGTTAATTCAAAATCTATGAAGATTCAAATCTGGAAATTAAAATTCAAAAATCATGGTTCTGAATTACATCCTTCGTAGCTCTTCCCCCTCTCTTTTAGTGATTCATGTGCTGTACCACTATGCTCCTTCTATTGATTGTGCTGCAATTACAACTCCATTGAGCACAGCCTCCTTAGGGACAGAGATGGTTTGTCAAGGTCCTCAGCATATTCCACTTTCATTCATACATAAAAAAAGCACCTGGGTATCCATCTTACTCTGCATGCTTCTGCCCCTCCAATACAGAGCTGGCAGGGGGCGGAGTAACAATCTATCCAATTGCTGTCTTTGCGGCAATCAAGCAGTGCTGACGTACGCATGATCCCACAGATTGGGACATGTATACATGAATTACATGGGGAGCGCTGGTCTCAGTAGCTTCCAGTAACCAATACAGCACTCCAAAGCCAGCAATTCAGTAGGGAAGACTGAAGAGTGAATGATTTTCTTGCTAAGGGCCACAACAAAAGTCCTCCAAGCCAGTGCCGCCAAATTCTCTTCACCAAATGATTACTGAGCACCACTGCCGGAATCCAGAGACAGCATGTTCTGGGTTTTGAGCAGGAAGGCCTGCTCCAGAGCCACCTCCTTCAGGATGTCAAATCGCCCACTCTGACTGAAGTGGCCAGCCCCCAGATCGCACTTGAACAGCAGCAGGGAATCGTTCGTCTTGTGTTCCCGCAATTTGGCCACAAATTTGGCCGGCTCCCAGTATGCGACTCTGCATGCGCAGGTGCACTGCTTAGAGTATGAAACAGTCGAAGAGTGTCCACCATACTCACAAGGAGAACCATGCCAAATGCCTGAAAGCCAACAGAACCATTTCAGATACAAGAACAGGGAGCCTCCCCTCCCCTCCCCCCCCTCTCCCCACCTGCCCAACTGAATAAGGATTTGGTCTGAAAGATATCTACAGGGCTCCTTCCAATTCCGCAGGATATAGGCTGAATCAGCTATTTTACAGCAGTGATAGCAAGCTACCTACACTGCACTGCAAAGTCTCCATCGTCTTACTGAGACCTCTGAGAAAGACTGCAAGTGTGCTTGTGATTGGTGGAAAGCTTTCCATTGTTATGGTGTCGAACCTGGGGTCATGCAGACCAGCCAGCACTAGCATGTTGGGATAGGCAGTCCTCTGGATGTTGTCCACCGGGGAGTAGGACAGCATGTAGTCATAGTAATCCTGGAAGTATACAAAATTTCTTTCTCAGTCCAGACAGCATTGTGACAAGAAGTTGCCAACATCTGCAGCCATTTTTACCCTCAATAGAGTCCTAGAAGATTCTACCACATCAAGCTGAGCATAGAGAGCTGGGCAAAGAAAGCAAGCGAAGCTGTTTGGGAAGACTACATGTGCAGGACCTCACAAGAGCATGCAAGAGTCACAATGGAAAGAGGGCTCACCTCCTTTGCAGGGTTGCCCCACTCCTCAAACTGCAGATACCAAACAATTATTTTCAAGTTGAATGAACTTGAATTGTTAGTCTCTGAGAGCCATGCAATTGTGGATTGCACCAAGCTCATCAGAAGGGCTGAAAAGCAAGCATAATCACTGCAGTCAGCTGCAATGAAACTCAGCAGTTGCGGAGCACCGCTGCCAGAACAAGTGCAAGGCTGATAGGCTTCTAAAGTAAAAATTGCATACCTCCCCAGTAGTGAGTGGAATGGACTCGTCCAGCATTGTGGTCACCTGAAAGTGTACCAGTATGAGAGGGTACATGAGTATTGTATAAAGTTCTTACCATTGTAGAAAGGATTTACCAACGGATTCTGAGCAGTCATATACATTCTTATACTTGGTAATTACTTTCAGGGGTGAATTGGAATACAATGCAGCTTGTACTGTTCCGCAATCACAATCCTCAGGGACCTGCAGATAGTTCAAGGACTTGTGGGAAAGGATTTTACCACATCCACAAATGGCACACCTGCAAATCAGATGCAATTCAATACTTTCAATGTGTTATCAGAATATTACTGTGCCATGTATATAATTCTCTAGCGTGCAGCTGTTTACCAAGACATGAACCATCCTGAGCATGAAATAAGCAAACTGGATTCGCTTTGGGTGCAAAGAGTATCACCAAATATTGCCGCATTGAAGAGGTCCGGTCTCTGCAGGAATATCATAATTAGACTGTTGAGCGCAAACTTGCCGCATCAACATCTTTGACATGCTAAAAACACTCTCCCTCCAAACAAATACACAATGCTTGACAGTAGGACCTTACCATATTCACAACAGCACCCATTGTCAAGCCGCCAGCAGATCGGCCCTGCCATGGAAGAGGAAATATTTATCATCGATTTCTTGAAAGAAGAAGCTCAACTCCCTCACAGATTTTGAACAAGTGTCAGGAAAGAAAGATTGCGCATGGTGGTAGACAGGAGTGCAGCTTGATTCACCAAGCTATCAATTTGGCCGCCCAAATGCCTGGCTTGAAAATGATTACCTGGATACAGAGTCTTGACGACTTAGTGTAATTCCGCTTGATGAGGTGTTCAGCTGCCGCAATGAAGTCTGTGAAGGTGTTCTTCTTCTTCTTGAACTTTCCGTCCTCATACCTGGTGAATGTCACATCTGAGATGCACACAGAGAATATGATGATTACTCTCTGCCATTCAAGAACAAAAAAACAAGACAGTGATTAAAACTAGAGCAAGGGAAAAAATGAAGCCATGTAGACAAGAAGTTCAATGTGCACATCAAAAAGATACGAGGCGAGGATCCGGACAAAGGACCACGATCATTAAGTATTAGTTTTCATATTCCCAACCAGGAGAAAACGCTGAGCAGTTTGTGGATCAAGAAAGCTCACCAGTACCGACCAAGCTCTCCGCCTCCTCTGACGTGGGCTATGGCGTAGATGAAGCCGCGGTCCAGCAGGCTGAGGGCGTTCCGGTCGAAGCTGGGGTCATTGCAGATGCCGTAGCTGCCGTACGCGTCCAGCAGCATGGGGTCGCTGCCATCCAGCTTCACCTTGTCTTTGCGGTACACTGCAACACAAGGGCACTGAGGTCGGTGGGCTTGTCCTCGTGGTGGGAGTAGGCGGGCGCCAGCATGCAAAGCCAGAAGGCAACCCAGCTGCTTCGCTTCTCCCATATCCTCCCATCATTGGATCAGATTGCAACCATGCCAAATAGCTTGGTGCAGGATGGCTGTAAGACTGGATTTGATCCTCAGGATCAGAAATGTCAAATAATGCATGCTGAGTAGATATGAAAGCTCATGGCTCTTCCATCATGGCCCCACCAATGTGAATTGAATCAATGATTCCTTTGTTGCTTCTTGCAATGAAGCCAGGCAAGACTAGACTTCTATGCATCAAAGCCCCTGAGCCTCATTCTCCCATCGGGCTTCCCTCCATACTGTTCCGATACTTTCTGTATCCTGGGCTTGAAGTTGACATTCTCCAAACTTTCACAGACAATTCTGCTTTGGGAGAGAATCAAGGAGCAGATCTCACCAATTGATATGGGGACCTTTGTGCCGTCACCTGCCACAGCCCACTCCCTCTCCGACTTGTAGTTGTTCTTGTCGAAGCCACCCAAGATTGGGGCCACCTTCTTCTCCACCCTGTGTGGTGACCACAGGTGAAGGTTGCGGTGGGCATTGCTGTGGAGCGCAATGCAATGTGGGGGTCCTGCATGGCACCGTGGCAGTACAAGACAAAAGAGAATTGACCTCTTGCAACAAAATTGACTTGTTGTGAGACGTCAGCGCTTGCCTGTTTCCTGTGCTCATGTTCTCGTCAATGACAGTCCTTGGTGTCGTCAGACTGCTGTACACGACCCGAAGTACCTGCACATCGTTTCTATTATAAGAAGCTCCTAGGGCTGGCGATGAAAAGGGGGGTGGGCGGGAGGAGAGGTCAAATAAGGGCTCTCCTAACCTACTGGTTAATTGGATCCTCCTCTGATCTACTGACAGAATTTTGAGATCTGCATGTAGGTGCTCTGCAGGGCCCTCTCCAAGCCTTACAGCTGTCGTTTAATATTTTGAGTGCAGAGAAAAAGCGGAGGTGCCAGTCCGAGGGCAATGATTGAGTTTGCTGTTGCAGGAAAGCATATTGTTCTCTCAGAGGAGAATCGTATCACCTCACTGTTGTAGTCACCCTGCTCCCCAGCCGAGAGTGCAAAGCAGGGCTCATCAAAGGTGAGGTGCCTGCCCTTCTCTAGGGAAGTCGGAGGGCTGCCATCCTTGGGGAGCTCGAAGGTGGTGGCTGTCTGCAGGAGCAATCACTCAGAAGACTCCCTGGCAAAGTTTACTTGGATTCCACTGATCACCCTGACATTGTTGCATTAGGACAGGTTTTCATGTCACATGATGTCACAGCTGAAGGCATGATGACCACAACCCATTCTTTTAGAAGTGCATTCCAAGTTCTGCACAAGGAGTGTCAAAGCATTGTTTAATGGGGAGGGTGATACACCATGGATAGCTTGGGGTGGCAAAATTTGGCATAATGGGCGAACCTGCTGGGCATTCTCTCGCTGGAAGACGACTGCATACTTGGCAGAGACGATGACTCGGTCAAGCTTGACATCTTTACGATGCTTTAGAATCACCTGCATGTCAAATGCATTTTGCAGTGCCCTGCGATGATGGGCGGGAGGGGGAGGAGGGGTTGGTACATTTTTCCTTCCATCCCATATTCTGGCTTGTCATCCTTCCAGCAGCAGTGCAATGCCAAATGAGAGGAGACCTGGGTGCAAGCAATTTCATAAGGGATCTCCTGCATCTGTTCATCATGCGGCTTTTGGTAAATAGTGGATCGCACTCATGAAAAGTGCCCTTCATGCTTGCAATTTTTGAATTTTGGACTGCTGGATTTTAAGTTGTCCTACCGTCTGCTCAGAGGGGTTGGAGATTGGGGCAACAAGCAGCTCGCTGTTTGGCCTGCCTGTGTCCCGCAGCAGCATAAAGAAGCTGTCTCCTCTGTCGTACACATCATACTCCACATCTAAAGCGCCAAAACTTTCTTTCAAAGAAGCTCATTTCTTCTGTCAGGCATGTTCGGTGAATGGGCTAATTGATTCCCATGCGTGACATGGAGGCGAAGATCAGCCCTGGGAAATGCTGTACTGGTGCTCAAGATGGAGGCATTGTGACAGCAGTGAAGAAGGTGGCTGACCAGGGGTGACAAGTTCGGATGCAATGATGAAAAGATGGGATTCTCACCATGACTTCTGGGCATGACAACCGTGAAGTCTTTTGAGGGTGACGTCGCATCCACCCATCTGATCTCAGACGTCACAGATGCAGCTGCACCGCAATGGATTCCCTCGACAAACGATTCCATATGACAGGGATGTCAAGGTGAGGAAGACTCAATTTCAGTCCAAAATGAGAGGTATTGAAGTCAGCAGAGAGCAGCATGGTTCAAAATGATTCCCTGGTGGGACTGTGTTCTGAGTTCTGCTTGCCAAATCAATTGTGATGTATACTCTAAACCAATTGGACAGCAGATCAGGGCAAAAGAGCTCCTTTTAGCTTTAATTCACCTGTTTCTATGAAGATGTACTTCTCGCTGCGGGACAGGTAGACGCCAACGTTGAAACTGGCATCCTTTTCGTGGAACACCACTGTATCCTCAGAGGGATCGCTGCCAATGCAGTGCCTCCAGACCTGCAGAGATTTGGGGACATGAATGAAAGGCAATTAGAAAATTGCAAGACATCATAAAATTGGTGATTACTTTTCATTAATAGGAATGCAGAGTATCAATGTGGAACGTTGCAAGCGATGCATCAGCCATTTTGTGGGTCAACTAATCTTCCCTCAATATTGCGCGACACAATGCACAGGCACAGCAGACAGCAAGTAGCTATCATGTCTCTTCTCCGTGATGCAGAGGCAGTCTCCACAATGTCTTACAAATGACACATTTGCAAAGGAAAAGGGCAAAAACAGCACACAGTGCATACCTTGTCTGGGCGGAGAACCTCATCCCTGGTGACATAAAACAGGGTGGAGTTGTCGGCAGCCCACGCAACATCTCCTCCTGTGTTCTGCAAAAAGGGGCCTTCAATGACACTTCAAAACCACAAAGGCAGAGGAAGATCTCAATGCATCATGGTTACTGCCCCCTTGCACAATAGACTGAGCTGCATTGTCCTTCCTCATCTTCTCATACACATTCTGACGTACAGTGACATTGGCCCATATCTTCAGGTTGAATGATTGAGGCAGCCCTCTGGAGGATGGACCGGAGGAGGGGGGGGGGAGACAAGTTCAAGCTCACCTCTATGGGCCTGGAGAGAAGCTGCTTCCCAGTTGAGATGTCCTTCACAAATAGTGTGTACTTCTCATTCCCTGCATCAGAATCAGCACATTGAGACCAACGATCTATTTTCTGTGTTGCAAAAGCGCTTGCTGGTCGTTGTGGAGGTTGTGAAGGTGATGCACCCAAAATATACCCAGAACGATGGAATTGCAGGCTCTTCTCCAAAGAGCCAGATGCAAACTTCCCTAATGATTGGACATCATTCTGATATATTGCAGTAAATTCACAGGGTGTACCTGTGGTGTCCTCTGCATAGGCCAGCTTCGTGTTGTCTGGGGAAATCTCAAAGCTGCCCAGCATCCAGAACGAGTGCTTTGAAGCCTCCTTGTTGCCATCCAAAACAATCTCCTCCTGAATATTGGGATCCACAGTGTCCAATTCTGCACATTTGCATCGTCTTCTGCCAGTGAGAGGTCACCGATTCAAATCTCATTGAGGCAAACAATAAGCAAACATGTTGGCTGTAGGACAGGCAACCATGATCTTGCATGGAGGGTTCCACAAACATTAGATCACCATCCTGGTGGGTTAACAAATGATTGGTTGCATTGCAAGAGTCACTTCTGAGGTTTTAAGATCACCGTTTTTGCCCTAGCTCTCTTATGTTAGATACTTGTTGAATTGAACACAAGTGCAAAGAAGTGTGGACACAGGTAAGAAATATTCCGGACCTGGCTTTTGTGCAGTTGATGGGTTAGCTTTCTGCCTGACATACACTGTGTATTGCTCCCCCTCCAATGTCTTTGTGTACCACAGGTACTTGCCCTTCCTACACCACCAAGCACATGTTTGAAGATATCCCTTGCTGCTGGAATCATGAGGGTATTCAAAATGATTGGCCAGGTACGACGAACGCACTCTGCAGTAGCACCCTTCTTTCCATACAGCACATTTACATCCCCCAAACCCCCCCTCCTCCTCACCCACCCACCCAATCACCCAACCCGTCCCTCAAGTGCCCTGCCGTTTATGCCTCACATAAGAAGAGCACCCTGAACAGTAGTGGATATTATCTGCAATGATTCACCAATCTATCATCTCAGCAGATTCCAGCGAGCTTCACTGACTACAGATGTGCATGCTTTCTCGCCACCTTTGATAATTTGTTCCCGCTCCCTTCTTTTTCTTACCCCAACACATTTCCACCGCCAACATATTCCCTGCAATGGCTCTCACAGGAAAATTGGTGAGGCACACCTGATTGGGACGCTCTCGTCTGCCTCCTTGATGCGCCCCCTCAGCTCCTTGAACAGCGTCTCCTGCAGGCCCACCGTGTCGGCCATGGCCGCCTCAGTGTAGTCCCTCTCTGCCTGCAGACATGCGCAATGTGGGCGTCGGTGCATTGCCACAGCGAAGACAATTGCTTGAGTGTCGTGAATGTGCAGAATCCCCTATGGCTTGCTGCATGTGTCACTACATTACAGACATTTCAAAGCAGCCTCACTCCACCAGGAAATCATCATATGAACCAGATGAGCTTCACCAAGCAATGCGATGCAGTGTGACGAGCAGTTCGGCAATGCAAACACTTTCTGAGGATAACGAGTCATGTTGTCGGCAAATCCTACAAGGACTCATGAAAATCGCAGACCCACACCTGGAGGTAGTCCATCATCTCCTGATTCTCCCTCGAGTCATCCCTCAGCCAGTAGTAGGGGTCCTCCCTGGTCTTGCCATGTGGTGCCGTCACGGTGTGCGGCTTCTGGGCCGCCTTTGGGGGCTCCAGCAAGCCGATGCGGGCCGTCTCTACCTCTGCCCCCAGCACGGTTGCAGCTGTCCGCAGCAGCTTGTGCTTCTCCGCATCCTTCACGCCTGCAGAGTATGCCTGAGGGATTGAAATTGCGGCACGTAAAATATTATTGGTGCGTTTGTGGCAACACCTGAAGATCGAACTGAGAGCCATTCGGTGAGAAGTTTATTTTCCTTGGGCAATTGTGGTGGCATGGTTGGAATGCTGTCCTCGCTTTATCGGAGTCAAGCTAAGACCAAGCCAAGTTTAAACGCTTGCTGGTCATGAAGTTTGTCTCCTTTAATTGACAACGTGCTGGAGCCTCTCTAAATGATAAAGAGTGCGGATGCCTACCAGGGGGTGGCCAACTTCTGAACAGATGTGTGTGGCCCTGCTGAACAAGAGCACTGGCGATAGTGCGCTCTTGTCTGTTTAGAAGCTTCAAATTGGGGCCCAGAACCTTTCTCAAGCTCAAGTACCTGGTTGTCCTGCACCCAAGAATTGTTTCGTGACAAGAGAGTAGATGATCATCTTGAGAGGACACACTGATTCTGAGAGCGAGCAGACATTGAAGCAAGATGTATGGTGCCGTGTATGTCCCCTCGGTATTCTGTAATCTTACACTTGCCATGCATAGTATTGTTGTCGATTGCGCTCACCTTCCCGCGACAGAGCCAGTGAGCAGCCCTATCGCGGCGGCAATCACAACCTTGTTGTTCCTCATCACTTTTTGAGGCGTCGCTGCCGTGATCAAATTCAATTGAAGCTCTTAATAGACATGTACTGTTGCTGTATGCAGCACTGGAATCCGAAAGAATGGCTGCAGAGATTGTGTTTCTGCATGTCTCAGTTTCTGTCTCTTCTCAGTGCAGAAGACACTTGCGCTGTATCAGAACAAATTTGCATCAAACTCTTCAATTTTAGTTTCTTGACAATAATGCTGAGGTGAAGGTACGGCTCAATTGGAAATTGATTATTCAAATGCTTGAATCTCATTGACAACGGCATGCTCAGACAAGTTGCGAAGCGCATCTTGATACCTAAGCTACTACAGAGAACGTGCCAGAGACAAGAATCATCGCAATCTAAGGCATCTATTGCGGACGACATCCTAAATTTCGTGCGCTCGGCCGATACCCAGGTGTGCATGCATGCAGACATCACTTGGAAATTTCAATGGCTACAATCAATTAGCCCATGACGATACATACAAGTCTGACCTTGTGGGTCATGGCTTTCTGCTATATCTCTTGTACTTTTGCAGAGTAGCACCAGCAGTGCTCAGATACGGGATATCATCAGGGGTGGGATTGCACACGAACAAGGCATCGATGCGGCAAGGTGAGCTGAGAACAAGCCTGCAAGTGATCTACCTGCCTCACAGCCTCGGTGTTGATGTCCATAATTGCATGTTCTGGTTTACTTTTGAGAATTCTCTGATTGGATGTCATTGGAAAATTCTCTGCAGCTGAGATCGAATCAACTAAGACATATTTTTATTTATTGTGACAATTGTAATTTTACAACAGTATGTAAGAATGCAACCAATTGTGACAGGTTATGTATGGCATTGTCGGAGCTGGAATTTGAGGAGAACATATGGGTGAGATCTCTTCGCGGCAATTTTTAAATTCATGAACAGCCAGCTCACTTCCAAGCAATCCTTCACGATATCAACTGCTTGCTGTACTATTGTCTGCCAGGCTAGCCAGTCTTTTGGATCATGCCCTACACATTTGATGATTTTGGCAGGATTCATTTCTGTCAAATCCTGAGCGTCGTGCACACCAGGAGATTTTTTACGCCATTTGAGGGCACATTTAATCGGCAAGTACCAACATGCGGTGCTAATGGGTAACCATGCCCCCTGGAGATGCTGCATAGTGTTGCAAGGAAGGGGATCTTGTCCGGACCGACGACCGAATCCTTGAAAGTCTGCTCACATCCCTATGTCTCATCTGTGGTTGTTGCAGGGTGAGGCTGCTACAGCGGCTGCAGAGGCTGACCGCTTCTGCGAGCCCATCCTGCAGGCCTCGGAGGCTCACGCCAGGGCGACCATAGACCAGATCCAAGAGGACGACTTCTGGGAGTGGTTTGGCACGATGCGGGTGGTTGATTCGGCCCGGGAGCTGCAGATGAGGTCCCTGCTGGCTGGGGGCAGCGACACTGAGGCCGCAGATGGTGCAAGCAGCCACTTCCAGCAATTCCACCAAATAGCCGAGCATGACCCGGTGGGTGGCTGCACTCCTGTTGCTTGATTGCATTCAACAAAGCTGTGACTCATTGGCAAAGACAAACTTGTCCAGTAATGAGGAGGAGTATGTCATCCTCATTTGGCATTGCTGCTGTAACCTGTATTAAATTCTGCATCTCTCCAAAAGATCCATCTATTGCGCAGATTTTCATGTCGACCAGTCCGCTGCTTCTGCAATGTTTTGTGTTAATTCATTTGTTGAAACCTCCTCAAGATCGATGTTCAGAGCAGGATCTATTTTGGCTTTACAATAGATCCTGCTCTGAACATCGATCTTGAGGAGGTTTCAACAAATGAATCAAGACAACACCCAGTCTATTTCACAATGTTCTCAGGCTTTTGTTGGCAGGGTGTGCTAGACCCTGGAGATGCCAGTGGAGTGGAACCTGTCAAAGAGAAGGACGTCCATCGCACCACAAAGCTTGCCAACCTTGTTGAAGCAAAGGGCCGATTTGACTTCACAACGCTGGTGAGTTCAACACCTGATGGGTTAATTGCGCTGCCAGGACAAACCTTCCAGTAATCGGGCCAATTCATAGAAGATATCATCATTGATTGCACTAGTGATGTTGATCAATGAAATCCTTCTTCAGACACTCTGCACTGAGGGCCGATTTCTCTGTTTAGGCGGCAATTCCTTTCATCAACGAGTAGACAATTGCAATGCAATCTGTTGATGGCCAATAGCATTGGCTGATCCATTGACTCTATCTGCTGACAGGCTGTAAGGGGTCCAGGGTTGCAGTCCCTCCTGGACAGCAATGTTGGGACCGATCCAAAGGCAATTATTCCAGAAAAGGAGGAGGAGGACTGGTTGTTCAGCAACGCGCTCCTGAGGATTGGAAGTGTGGCTTTCTGCAAGGTGAGCTATCAAAGCTCATTGAGCAGCCCTTGTTTATCGTTGAATGCTCAGCAAGTCGGGTGTGGACAGGGGAAGCAAGGTTCTTCATCTCAGCAGGCTTTGCTGATTCAGATACGATATCATGCGTGGCTTTCCTTAGTGATGCTATTTTAGGGGAAATCACCTCATACCAGTTTAAACTGGTGCAGTGATTTATGCACGTGTGCAAGAGCAATCCAGAAGCAATTGAGCAATCTACTTGACATCAATGCTGCTCCTGCAGAGGAGTATACTGCACTTGCTCATCCCTCCAAGACGTGCTCACTGCAGGAAAAAGCGGAATTGAAAAATGGATCAATTGCTCAGATTCACTGCAGGGCATTGGTGACGCAGCTGCTACATACTTTGAGAGGGCAATTTGTGGAGCCACTGCCTATGAGAAAAAGCTCCCTTTGAAGATTCGTCAGTTTTCAGAGACTGCTGAGAAAGGCAAGGACAGATGGTCGGCAGTGACGCCTACTTTGTTCCGAGAGACGCAGCTGGCAGGCAATCTTGGAAAGCTGCAGGTGATGCACCCTGAGATTGAGACAAAGTGTTCTGATTTGAGGCGTGCCTTTTGTAATCAAGCAATGGTCCATCTTGAGACTGGCTTGCTGCTCATTGAAAACATTAAGGATAAAATGTGCATGCTTCACCTCATCCTCGCAGACTCCCAGGGAGCTTGTCCGATGTAGGTAGAACTGGCTAAGGCAAACAGCCAGGAGGGCTGGAAAGGATGCGAGGCTCCACTCGAACAAGTGAGCCCCCTCCTCCCTTCTCGATTTGCCACGAAAGTAGCTGGCCCACTGAAAGGCATCACTGAAGATTTGAAGGTAGATGTTGTCATCAAATGGAGCATGCCGTGCATTTGGATTGCATTTTTTCAGCAGAAGATTTCTGCAGAATCTCAGAAATATTGTTGAGCAGGTACATGCTACTGAAAACGACTTCTGAATTAGTGTTGGCATCGCAGACTCTGGACATGGCCGAGAAGATTGGGCTTATTTTCAAGCCTGCGGATGCTGGAAGTGCAACACACCCTCGTGTAATCCCTGTGCTGATGTGCCTGGCACAAGTGTACTCCCACACGGGTCGTGTGACCTTGGCAGAGGGTCTCTACAGGTAAAGATGAGTATGTTCCTGTGTCCTGAGCCCATAAATTCGTCGTGAGCGGCCAGATTGCGTATTTGCTTGACCTGCTCTGCTGAGTCGCCATTGCCCTCAACAAGTTAGCACAGTTTTGTCGAAAGGAATGTGACATGCAAAAACCGTACTTGTGCATTTGGGTGCTCAATACATGCACGCTCTTCATGAGCCTGTCACTGTGTGTCAGCGTACTGGGGATATCAGTGATCTTTAGTGCCTGCATCATGCAGCGACAGATATGTAGCTTGGAATGCTTTGCAGGACGGCTGCAAAGGTCATCTACAAAAGCCAGGCGCCCAGCTCAGAACTCGTCATGCGGGACCCCAGGCCAGTCCATCCCTCCCTGGCAGCCTTGCTGGCCTGGAGGTACGCCCAGCTCCTCACAGCCCTGCCGAAACGCGGTGGAGAGGCGGAGCTATGGGCGGAGCATGCACTGGAGCTCTTTGAGGCCAATTTTGCCGGGATGGCCATCCAGGTGTACTTTGGGGATGTGGAGGGGCTAAAGGGTAAGGGAGCACCCCCCAAGGGCGTATTCGTTGACTCCACCACACGGCGAGTCTTGTTGTGTGAGAAGCCAATCATGGCAAACCCTTGAAATTGGTAGTGGGTCATGCATCAATTGGTGTTCTGCACTCTTAGTGTAGAAGCGCAGGGCTTGCATTGATGTGAGAGGAGGCACACTGTGCTTAATAGGAAGGACTGGACGCATACGCCTCCCCTGGCTTTCATCGCATTTCTTTCATGAATTGAAGGAGCTGCGCAAAAGAATTGTACTTTGTTACCAAACTGAAAGACCAACCCAGCAGCTTTGTCAAGACTACATGCATATGGGCAAAATCTTCTCCCTTTTGCTTCCAGTCTTCAAGAGAGGTGGCTGCCTAGGCTGCCTATGTGCACAAGTGATGCATACAAAAGAGACCTTGCATTTCTAAAGCAGCCAATCAATCATCATGACGAAGGGGCGAAGTTTGTTGCCTCATATGTTGTTAGTCGCCAGAGAAGTGAAGTTCTGAGAAGAGCTCTTTGACTGAGAGCTCTTTCGAAACGCCTGCAAATTTTCAAACTTGACAGGCTGGTGATTATGAGACCCGCTCTCGAACAGATACAAAATCTGTTCGACACACAATTGGACGAGGATACTGCAGCGTGAAAGACAATCCGCCCTTGCGGTAAGCAAGCGCACTTCGAGTCACAGCACGGACAATTTCGCAAGTAGATGCTGAAGCAGAAGGTGAGCTGCAGCAACGAGCCCCAGAAGTACCTATAGACAAAATTATGACGAGAGAACCATGTTGGCGCGAATCGGAAAGACCGAATTATGACATCACCTGTCGGCTTGCAACGCATGTGCTTCAATTTTCAATTGCTAATTCTGTTATCCCATGTCGCCGTGTCTGGAAATTGAAAATGAATAAGCTGTCATGCTGAAATGCTGCCGTCATTGTTCAGGTTTTAGGTAAGGTTAAGCGCAAGTCCAGCTGTTTGCAAGTTGCCTTCCCCCCACTCCGCAGTTTACACGGATGATGTCTGGAAACTGGCCATCGAATAAAGAGGAATGTACTTGGCCATCTGGTTGACAATGGTCCAACTATGGCTTCATTTCTCTGCAGGATTGCTATCTGACCCCCAGCGGAAACGCTGCACAATTGTCAGCATCAGACCTCAAAAAACTGCAGGATGAGATCGCAGAATGCACTGGTAAGCACTTCTTCACAGCATGTCCGAGCAGTTGATATGTAGCCCAGATGCTCCCACCTTCAAATTTATGTGTCCCAAAACCATGCTCAAAATAGGACAGGTAAGCACTCAGAATGATCCACATGCCCAGATGATAGAAAGAATCAAACAGGCAAAGACTCAGGATATGATTCCATGCCAAATGAAGGATTCGAGAAGTGAAACGTTCATTTGTGGAATAGACAGTGACACAACAGCTTGTTGACTTGCCATGTTCAGGCAATTTCTCATCTCAAGAAACATCAACTTCCTTCAGAAATATTGACCTGAAGCAATTTCACCCTTGAGATTTCGCAAGGCTTGCATGAGGACTCCAGAAATGCTACTTTTGTTGCAGAACTTGCGGCTGAGGCGTCCAACAAATACAAGGAAAACGCCGCCCCAAAACAGCAGCAGGGTCCCTTGACTCGCGCTGGGAAGAAGAGGAAATCCCACGGGGATGCGCAGCCAGCAAACAAGAAGAGGAGGGTGCTTCGTCGGGCCACTGGTGCATTCGCTCAGGTCAGTGACCCTGCAACTCCTAATGTGCGGGGTCGATCTAGGGTCTGGCAAGCACCACCCAATTAGAGGGGACAGGCTGGTTTGTTTGAAAAGGATGGGGAGGACGGGGAGCGTTATGTCTGAGATGCTCAAAAGAAAGCGGCAGAAATGTAATGAAGACGTCAGTTGGGTGTTTTGGCGCTTGCAAATACGCAGACTCAGGTCAAGCTGGGGCTGTACAGATGCACTGTGAAGGATTACCATGTTCATATAATTGCTATGTAATTGCAGCCTTCCAATCCTGTGGTGGAGACCTGCAAATTCAAGGGCACGCTCTTGGAGCATCAGCAGCAGGCAATCGACTGGGCACTCAACATGCACGATGAGGGACTGGGGCACATTTTGGGTGACAGCCGGGGAATGGGTAGGACGGTGAGTCCTGCCCGCTGTAAAACTTGATCCCATTCCTTTGAGTGCACCGCAGGTGCAAAATGATCATCTACGTTGAATTCCGCACATCAAACCTTGCTGACTCAAGCTTGATCGTGTCCAATCTGCTCTTTGCGTTTGTGTTCCAATGTTGAATTGCTCAAGGTCCTGGCCCAGTCCACCTCCAGACCACCAACTGTGCGATGTCAATCAGCTGCTACACATTACAGATCCTTGAGCTCTGCTCTGTGATACTGCTGCTGTGTGATCTGCATGTCAAATGCGTCCACTATGCGAAAAAGGGATTGTGAAAATTTCCAACATACACTATCAGCTGTGATAATAGTATGTTTGTATTGTTTGAAACAACTGTCTGATCCAGGTGCAAGTGCTGGGCTTGCTGGCCAAGATGATGGACAGCAAATCTCACAAGACCTTCCTCATAGTAGTCGACAGCCTAGCGGATGTGCGCCACTGGGCAGGCCAGATAGCCCACTTTCTTCCAGACCTGCGTGTCGTCGAGTATCACGGCGGCAAGGACAAGCGGGATGCAGCAATAGGAGAGTTTATAGGAGGACCTGTTAAAACAACAGGTGAGACGCCGATTTGCAGTAAGACACAGCAGCTTGCGCCATTATTATTGCCTCCAATTGCAGCCTATTTGACGCTTGCCAAGTCTTGTTTGAAAATGGAAGGTGCTCAGCCACATGCAATCGTCCATGACCTGTGCCAAAATGTGCTTGACTATCAGTGGCACGGCAAGCCAGCTTATCGTTTTGCACAATACAGGAGTCCTGGCATGGCATGATGTTATACAGTGAAGGTCTTAGCATGCTTGAACGATTGATAGATTGTCTGACCTTTGCAGAACAAGCAAGAGAAGCCTATGGGATTTTTTTGCAGGAAAACCTGTGGCACTGCTGCTCCAAGCCGAGATCATGGTGTCGGATTTCAGCCTCTTGCATAAGGTTGACTGGCACCACGTGGTGTTTGAGGGGGCCAGGCGGGCCAGTGCTGCCGCAGTGGCGGCCGCTGCAAAGTGCGTTCGCAAATGGGGCCTAACCTTCATCTCGGATGGTACAGACTGAACGGCCAAAAATTCTGAGATCAAAGTTGACTCTCCTTGGGAGGACGGTTGAGAGTAGAGAGAGAGAATTGATCCGTACCTGACCCTTGGGCTACTTTTTAAACAGCAACACTGAGGGGGAGGTACAAATGGTCAGCCACATCTTAATTTAGCAATCAGCCACTTTGCTGGTCAGCTGATTCACCACTAGCAATTAGACAATCACTGCAAAATGAATGCATTGTAGCCTTCCAATTGCCCTCCAATTGCGTCAAAATACTCAGGTCCCGCCCTTCATAAGAAGGCTTGCGGGCTCCGCATCATCCCCCCCGGCCCCCCGGGCCATCTGGTCCCTCCCCTGAAAGCGAATTTGCTGTCTGAGCCCTGACTGCCCAATCATAAGTTCACAAGCAAACAAATAAATCACTGGTAAGTGACTGATATGGCTGCAGGGAGCGGCGAAGCTGGCAGTCTGGTGCAGAATTGGGCACTGTTGAGTTTCTTGCACGACTTTCCCACGGACTTGAAGCAGCAGTTTGACCCCTGGATAAAGGCAAGCTGTCCTGGACCAAAATCAGGACTGTTTGGGAGCGAAGCAAGCAGGCAGCGGTTGCTGGTAAATCTTCTCTGCTTCAGACATGCGCTTGCTGCCTGGCAATTGCTGTTCATGTTGGTTCGGTGGCCTTGAACTGCCCTGCAAGGATTAAGGACTGAGTGAGGGTTGTAGAGTCATTTACACAGAGCTCCTCCCAGCTGCTTCTGCTTCCACTGAGAAATTGCTACAAATTGCAGGAAGGATATCATGAAATCTTTGAGGCACCATAAGAGCAACCTCCAATTTCAACGGCGATTCTGAAATCCAGGTCGCCAAGGATCTGGAGCTGCTGGTGAAGGCGAGCACAATGCGGAGGACCTTGGAGGAGGTTTTGACGCCGGACAAGGGCTTCATCCGCTGGGAGTCTGTGCTTCACTGCAGCCTCACGGCCAGGCAGATGCAGCTGGACAAGGACCTGAGAATTAAGATCCTCAAGGTGTTGTCAAGCACTCGAAATTTATGTGTACTCTGGAGATATATGGAATTGGCATCCTGTAGAGGAACAGTGCTAGCTATGCTGAAAATTTAAAATTGGGCCATGAAGCAAGAAGCGGCATGCCGCTTTAGAACCGAAAAATATGACAGACCATTCTGTCTCAAGCTAATTTGACATCGAATGACGGGAAGGGGGGTGGATTTGATATGTCCATATGATTTACCAACCCATCTCTTGAGGGTTTGCATGTCTGTACTTTCTGGGAACTGTTCGTCTTTCATAATGAAGCACTGCAACACGGCTTGGTTGTGTCTGCCTAACATGCGCACACTGACCAGAGGTTGAGTATCAGCAACAGACGGCGGCAGCAAACAGAGGGGTGTAGGGCTCTTTGCAGTGGTGACAATCAGAAATTACTTGCAAGAGACGCAACTCCAATGTCATTGATCACTGGAATTCAGCCTCCTTGAAATGTGGCAGCTTCTTTTGCAGGAGTATATCACCAAGGGCACCTTGTCAGCCAGCCTGTTGGAGGACATGGTCAGGGCGCATACCCACCCCTTCCTGGTGTCCAACAGTCGTCTGCCTCCCATGCACATAGCCGAGGGCGTGATGCAGCACTCGGGGAAGTTCCAGCTGCTCTTCAAGCTGCTCATCAATCTGAGGTTCCAGTCGCACAGGCCACTCCTTGTCACCAGGGTAGGAACCGCCTCCCCCCCCCCCTCACAACCAGGCAGGTGTTCTGCACTGGTCACCAAGACATGGAGATGGCCAGGCAGCTGCCAGGCATGACGACAATATCTTTCGATTCAGTGCAGCATGTGAATTTCCCCATAGCTGCTCACGTGCTCACTTTGGTGAGAATACTTGAAGCATTGACTTCCCAAAAAACCCATTCAAGTGCAAGGTCCACTGACAAAGCCACTCATACCATGCACATATGACTAGATTAGGGCCCATGAACCTTGAGAGTCGGAAATCACACATGCATTTCTTTGAAAAGCACAACATCCTTGGAGCGCCAATCCCCTACTTCTTGCAGTCCGAGGAGTTGAGAGCGGTGACGGCAAGGTTTCTGAAACTCCTGGGCTACTTTGTGGCGGTGGTGACTCCCGGGATGAGGTCTTCGTTTCCTTTCGGGCTGCGGCCAGACTTCAGGCACAGCGAGAACCGAAAGCTCCTGGACTCCCCGGTCACTGCACTGATCAGCACCTCGCCGGCCGACTTCTGGTGCACCGCCTACGCCCGGGACCCCAAATGTTTGGTGGACACAGTGGTGTACTTGGACGAAGACCTGCTGCCTGAGGACCGGCCGGCAGAGGTGCGTCCTGGAAATTCTTTGCAGGACCCTTTGATACACCCAAAGATCTGTAGCCTCTTATGGTGGTCGAATGGAGAGGAGTCTTTGCAATTGCAAGGCATTTACACCACGAGCACTCTCTGTAGACATATAAGAGCAGTGATCATGTTGATCTTTTATCATTGTATGTGCACTGAATCTCTTCCTCCAAAATCCCCAATTCCCGCCTGCTATCTGCTCTGCATGATATTTTTGAGGGCGCAACTGTTCTTTTAGGGGACTGTATGCATGATATACCAGAATGTTTATTTCGTGCAATAAACACCTCTTAAAATTTTCACAGATTTTGGAGGTTGACCAGGGACAGCATGAACAGTCCAATCACAGCAAGCTGCCCACCTTCCTGGGTAGAAAAATATTGAGGAAGCCGTTTGTCTGCCTTGTAAAATGCACAATCCGGCCTGTTCATGCACAGGTGCTGCGGTTGGGGATGACCAGTCACCCTGGCAAGGGGGTGATGTTCATGAAGCTGCGAGCCGGCGGGGGCTTGGCAGCAGTCAAGCTGCGTGTGCTGAAGGACCTCCAGTCCCTGGGGACTGAGGCGTTCAATCCACAGTACGACCTGCAGAAGCTGCAGGCCCTGCCTCTGCTGCCAGAGGGGAAGTCCTGGGGCGGTGATCAGGTAGAACACAGCTGGGACTTGTCAATGGTCATGCGGCGGCATGTTGGTCATTTGGTTATTGGCTCGTGATTCCATAAAACCCCTGAGGACTCTGTGACCGGACTGTTGCTGATGCTAAAATCTCAGTGCTGCCAACTTTGTCCCTAGAAATGCCTACATGCGGCAGCATGTTGGTCATTTCGTTATTGGCTCGTGATTCCATAAAATCCCTGAGGTCTCTGTGACCGGACTGTTGCTGATGCTAAAATCTCAGTGCTGCCAACTTTGTCCCTAGAAATGCCTACATAGCAAGCAAGACATACATGCATTTCTGATCAACATACGGTGGGACATCCCTACAATAACTCAGATTGTACAATGACTGAGGTGGAAGTGATCCTGCAGTGGCAGTGGGCGGATTTGATGGCTCCGTGGAGGGGCAATCCTCCCCTGGATCACAGTGGCCCATGCTTTGATATGACCGCCCATGCTTCCGCCCCTCAGAGCAAGGATGAAGCTTTTGTAGCAACCAAGCTTGAATGCCTCGAGGCTGCGCTTTCTATCACCTAGAGAAATTTACAGCAGGATTGCAGCCAACAGTGACTAGCACTTATGCAGATTGGCTATAGAGAGTAGATTACCAGAAATTAGCTTAGCAGAATTGATCGGATAGTAGCCCCACAGCTTGAGATGGGTTTCAAGGACTAGCACCTCACAATTGTCGCACAAGGTTCAGAACAGCTGTGTGACAGTGAAGGAAATCTTGCAGGGCAAGCATGACAACAGCAGCAGTGCAGAAATTGCTCAGATTGTGCCAGATTGTTGGAGCACGAATTTGTGGCCACTAAGAAGCCTTCCCTCCTTTTTGAGTTTAAAATGTCCGTATCTCCCGCAGATTTTGTAAGTAACGTGGCCGTTTAATAGATGCAAACTCCATTCGGCGCTCGCAGGGACATCAAAATCGATCTTTAAGTTTTAAAGTGAAGTGCCAATCTCTCTTCAGGCTGTGGAGACGCCTTATTTTGCACGAAGAACGCTCTGAAAAGGTTCCCAGTACATGCACTTCACTCGTTTCGGGAATTTCGTACGCTAGGTGCTATCGTACTTTAATTTTCATACAACAGATACTCACGAATACATAACAGCATTCCAATCACGCAAGCTTGTCCGTACTGTATTCGACCTTCCTTGGCTCCTAAAAAGGTCTCAAGCGTGCTCAAAGCACTTAAGACGGCATATGGACTGGCACTCGAGGCAGAAACCATTGGCTGGCAGAGCTTTAAGGCGGTCGCATGCCTGGCAGCTTCAACCTTGTGGACAAACTCAGGAATCGGCAGCTCTCTGGAGGCCGGCCTGGAAGCAATGTGAGCATTTCTGCTGTCAGAGTCAAGACATCACACTACAAGCTGCATAACATGCTCATCAGCAGGCACTTCAGCAGGCACTTGGAGGTCACAGAAAAGCCTTCAAATCCTCCCATGTGGAGATGGGTTGTTGGACAAATTAAGTTTATTGTAGCGGTTGATTCTCTCCTCATAAGTCTATCACACGACAGACTTCATGTCTGCAGCTCTCCAGACAGCGCAGCTTCTATGAGAACATTGTTCCCAGCGATCAGGTAATTGTCTTTCAGGAATAATGCACGTCTAGTAAGTAGCACACATGGGATGATTTAAGGCTGGCACTGATTGGGGAACATTCAGCTTCGTAGCGGACACCGTCAAATGCATGCTTGCTTTGTTGTATTGTGAAGCAGGATTATTTTGCCAAATAGATGTCGATGATTCATCCAAGGCTGTGTCAGAAGGGGATTGTTGCCCCACGACATCGTGGAATCATTGTTCCTAAACAGCCAATCGAATTGTGCCCTGCTTGCAGGCCAAGCTGGTAGAGCCTCCAGAATGCCATATCTGCAAGTTCCTGCCCTCTGGGAACCTGGTAGGTTCTCAAGCGAATTGCCAGTGTGTCTCTTGAGGTCTGGCTTGTTGCTATTTCTTCGAAATATGGATGCACACATGCATTTTCAGTTGCGAGGTGGCCGATGCTGATATGCTCAATCACCTCTGTCTGATCAGCCCTTGCATCATCCCCTTTTGAATCCCCACGTCCTCCTCTTCTTGGCCCCCTTGTCGACAATCTGATGTCAGTACAAACAGTGATTACAACTGAATTGCTGAGACTCAGCAACAATTATATGGCCACTGCATCATGGCGATAGATCTTCGATCATGAGATGCCAACTCACAGCAGACATTCGTCACAAAATGATTCTTGCGCAGGTGTGCTTTGCCAACATGCAGCACGAAATCTTGGTGTACGAATATGTCGGCCCCACGTGCTGTGTCGCTGGTGCCACAGATAGCAACCTTCCCTACCCAGATGCACTGCCCTTCTCCAGCTTCTTCACCCTCAAGTATCGCCGACTGCTGGCACATGGCAATGAGCTCCTCTGTAAGGAGCTGTGCTTGGTAATCAGCCCATCCCCTCCCCTCCCCTCTTCACACTTCATCTCCAAGCAAGCATTCTTGCTAACAAGCAGTCAGGAGTAAAGAGCCTGCTTCTAAATTTTTCTGTCAGCCATCTGACGGCTGCCAAACAAGGTGATGTTGGTGATTGAAAGGCTTGAAGAGCTCCACATCTGCGCTAGGAGAGCCAGAGCTTACCTATCATCCATTGCCTGCTGACGACATTAATGCATAGCTTAGTCTGCATTCAGAATTGTTGTCAAGTTGCAAGAGAGTCTGTACAATCTCATGAGTTACTTTCATCGGGAAAACACGCAGTTCTCGTGGTGCTTTCTCCGTGTAATTTGAAGTTTTCCACTCTGCAGGCTGCATGTGAGGAGAAATTCCTGATATGTGCCAGCTGCACTCCGCCCACCACCCCCGGGCCCCCCAACAACGACCAAGGCGCGCTGCAGGGGGTCCCCTTGTTGGCATCCACAACCTTCCATGTGGTGAGTCGTTCTGTTTGATACATTCTGCCGTATTCAAGGGATGGGTGGAAGGTAGAATCAGTCTGCGTTATCTGCAGGGAAAATAAACTTGAAGGCTTGAGCCTATCTTTCTGGTCCAAACCAGGTCTGGGTATGAGGAGTATTTTCATTCGCATGTATCTCGAGGAATATGGTTTCGGCTTGCTGAGGCATTCACCTCTTGCCATGAGAACATTAGTTTGCTTGAAGCAAAGCTCTTTGGAGAGGGAGATGGGAAGGTAATCAATGTGCTTCCTCACCCATCAACACTCTCAAAAGCTGCATTTTTGGCTGTGCAGATCCAGGCAGACACAGGGGAGCTGTGTGGGCAGTACAGCATCCAAGACGACTTCATCCATCTCAGCCATGCCAATGGGGTGTACCTGCTGGAGGACAGGCTATGCATCCTTGCGGTGAATCACCCCTTTCTGACTTTGGGTCATCGACAGTCCTGGCGTGCTTGCTTCAATCCCTGAGCCTGCCACTCCAATGTGCTGTTATGTTTGAAATTGTTTTGTCACAAGGAAGGTTCCAAAAAGTGAAAATGTTGTGAGGGCGTGTCCCTGTTCTAATTTGGATTGTGCGGCATGGCAATCCTACCATATGCTGTCCTTGGGGTAGCAACTGCTCACAAAAGCCACCCATCAGCCTCACAAAGGCTGTTCGTTGCCCCCACCTGCCAACCACCATGAAAGTTCTGTGAATGACCACCTGACTTTCAAGGATTGCAGAGTGAGACCTGGGGATTCCATACTCTCGTTCATCTCACCCCCCCCCCCCCCCCCCC